>CM025656.2:7987195-8007084 GCA_014621495.2 Entosphenus tridentatus
CACTCACCCCCACTCCCACTCACCCTCACTTCCACTCACCCCCACTTCCACTCACCCCCACTCACCCCCACTCCCACTCACCCCCACTCACCCTCACTTCCACTCACCCTCACTCCCACTTACCCCGACTTCCACTCACCCTCACTTCTACTCACCCCGACTTCCACTCACCCCGACTTCTCTTCCTGCTTCTCCATTTGTACGGCTCTATTCTGGAGTTCCCTGCCATCTCATTTCCCAGGCTCTTATAATGTTTTTCAATAAAAAAAGCAACCTGAACGCGTATACAATTGAAACCTTGATCCTGCCGTTTGTTGGTGGCTAATTTATGTTTGGACCTATGCTCAGCAACTGGTTTAAAATTAGAACTGGCAGCTCAGGGCTCCCATCCTCGGATGATCCACCAACCCTCCGTTCTAATCCCTGGGTTAAAGCGGTGCAACATCCACAAAGCATAGCACGTGTGGGAAGTGATGACTCATGCTGAGAATGTGTCTCTCTGCTCTACAGCAGAACTACGCAGTGTGTGAGTGTGCTTTATTAACCCAAGCAAGATACTACTGGTTCAAGCAAGCCTGACTCTGCTTATGAGACAATACATGTTGAAACCGGTCCAGAGTTTGCTTCAATTGAACCTATGCTCATTTAATTCTCCACTCCCAAATGATCGTGTGGCCGATGGGATGTGTGAACAAATATTCTCAATTTTTTACGTGTAGGGTTTGGGAAGGAGCCGCGTTGTTCACTTATGCATTTGCTCCTTTGCTTGAGGGAACTGGATTGCAGAAGGGGAGAGAGCCCGCACCTCCGATTAGCACGGTTGGCTACATACGGTGCGAAAGAAGTTCAACATACATATCTACACATACTTCATAATGCTGTGAACATGAAGAACAAATGCACTGCGTTCCAATGTAGAATGAGAGATAGTAAGCACTATGAAAAGTATGTTAAGTATCTTAAAATGAGCAATTGGAACCCTGATCGTTATTGATAGCCATAAATTATGGAAATTTCACCTTCCCTTGGCAGGAATTAGTTTCAAGTTTCATTTATTAGGTATAGCCCTGTGAGCCATTCGGCTCTTGAATCGGGTGCAACCGCAACAAACAAAAAACAAAAACATGAACAAGAAAACATCTTAAAGTGACTATGTGACTATGTGCAAACAGAAAATCCAAGAAAAGACAGCAAAATATTGCAGAAAAAGCACCATTGAGCCGGGCGTCGTGTGATCTAATGCTTTGGAGGCAACGTTTGGTGGATCGCACAGATGTGTGAAGTCACTGAGCTGCGAGATGGCCACAAGCTGCCAGTACAGAAAGTGGGTTCATGGACTGGTCTGTGAGAAGATTTTAGTCTTATACCTATCCTATTGGACACTAGACAGACGATCTCCAAGACCTACCTTAGCCGTTTCCCACCATGTGGCCTCGTCTTTCCCTCGGTCTCCAGACTCCCAAGTCTACCTCGGCTATCAGCCCCCCCCCCCATCCAGGATGCACCATGTCCCACCCAGCGCCTTATAAAATCTATAGCACTTATCAGCCCCGTCCTCCAGCATGCAAGCGTGGAGTTGTTATTTCCCACACCTCTTATTAGCACGGTTGGCTACGTACGGCGCGAAAGAATGCAGTTCTTAACCTTGTCATCACTTTTTTCATCACTGTTATTGAACCCAGGGTCTGCAGTCATACTCTGCCTGCACCTCGTTCGCACTGATGAAAGGGACCGCGGTGCTTGTGCTGGGTAAGGCCCCACGTCTCAACAATGGGTTCACCATGTGGCCCATCTCTTCACCTGGAGTTAATTTACACAGTCGTTTTGGGACACTTCCAGTCCAGATATTTAATATAGTGGCAATTACATTACAGAATGTCTGCTTTCTCTAGAAAGGGATGGGGAACAATTGGCCTGATTCACCTAATATGTGTTTGGCTCTTCAGGAAATAAAGCCAGGGCCATTGCCCCAAAACTTGACCTGCTATATATATTCTTTGAAAGCCACAGTGTTATTGATGAACGTGTTGAGTTTTTGTTTGTGCTTTGTGCACCAAAGAATTTGTTAATAATAATAAGTTAGATTTGGTAGGCCACTGAGAGACAGAAAGAGTAGCACATGGATCGTAGAACAAACAGAAATGAGAGATGTAATTTGAACTAATGCTGTAAATAAGTGTGCTTGGGCAGGACACGCTCTAGAAGGCATGGCCGGTGGTTGACGCGTGATGGTTCAATGCCAGTTGAGTGAGAGAACACACCCGAGAGGATGTTCACCGTGGAGATGGAATGATGAAATTCGCTCTTGTTCAGGTGCCAGATGGATCGTTACATCGCAGGACCATAACAGATGGTCATGGGTTAGGGGGGCCTTCACCCAGCAGTGGATCAATCATGGCTGATTAAATGAGCTTGAGGTTTATTCTTTGAAAAAGGCCGATATGCCACGGATTTATTAAGGATGCTCAACTCAACTACATTGTTTCAATAGTAATTACAGTGGTCCATCAGTTAACAATATTAATTGGTTCCACAAAAACCATCGTTAATTGAAATTATTGTTGATTGAATATCGGAAATACATGTTAAAGGCTTAATTTCTTCCAAGACGATCGAAAGTTGACCTTTTTCACCCTAAAAACATGGTTTATAATATTTAAACACGCAATTTAAATAAATAAACGTTATAAGAATATATTAAAGCATTAATAGAAAACATGGATACATAATGAATAAATAAAGCATAACAAGGTGCATAAATAGAGCGTAAAAAAATGTCTTACCTTCGGCTAAGGTGATGGATGGCTTAGGTCTACTGAGTCCACTTAGGAGTGCTCTGATTGGCCAAAATTGGCATCTGCGTGATATTGTAAACATCGTTAATCGAAAATGTTGCGTTAATATAAACAATGGGACCCTATGGAAGACGGATCGTTAATGGCATCGTAAACCGAGAGACCGCTGTATTTATTCACTTAAAGCTTTCGTGACTGCAGGAATTCATATTCTTTGGGTCTTTCGGTAAAGCCACGTAGATAGAAAAAATAATAACAATATATCGACGTTTCGATCGCAACACAAGCAATCGTCATCACCTGCTGACGTCATATCCTGAAGACGATTGCTTGTGTTGCGATCGAAACGTCATGATATTGTTGTTATTTTTATTATTTTCTATCTACGTGGCTTTACCGAAAGGCCCAAAGAACACTATTATTATTTAGTATTTTACAGGGATTTGTGTTGCACCTTCTCACGCGACTTTTATGAAGTGAGGAACTCTTTCAAAAAACAATTTCGAGCCTCTTTAAGAGCATATAATACGGTCCATTTCAGAAATTCCCTTCACACACACGAGCCGTTGGCCACTGCAGGAAGCTGAAAGTCTCGACGTAGGATTGTGGAACGTTATGTTTTATTAGCAGCAACACGTAGACAATACGCTACAAAACCGGTAACCAGTTTTCCGCACGTATAAAGATGTCTCCATCAATAATCATAACTGGACTTGCCATCCAGAGGTTCTATCTCCCAGCGAGGCAGTTGGAATATAGGGGTAAGATTCTTAAATCCCCCCACCAATTTCCACCCAGCAGCATAAATGGATACACTGCAGTTAGTTGATCGGCAGGTCGCGTGTGGTAGGGTAAAGTGTTGGTACGCACACCGCTTTCCAACACGGCTCGTCAGTGTGGAAGAGTAGGCCAAGTACCCTCTCAAGCTCCCTCTAGTGGAGGCCTTTCTTGCAGCAGCGACGTAAGCTATTGTATGGCTGCAATTTTACCTTTTATTTACCCACATTATTTATCCCGAGTTCTGCCGCTGTACCGTTTGTATATTCGCACGTGTCATTCATCGCATTACGAATATTCCGCTGGATTAAATTTCCAGTTCCTGACTTTCAGAATTGGTAACTGATTCTGAAAATGGTTACCAGGTATTGTTTGACAATCCCAACTGTCTCGTACTTACCCTATGGCCAGAGTACTGACCGTAAGGATATTTTGCACACAAAAGTGGCAGAAATCCATTGCTTAGTTCATGCTTGGTTTGTGCCCATTACAGAAGGAAGTTGGGATTGTGGTCTGGGATGTGTAGACCTAATGGACTAATTTCTTTGTTGTGATAACTTCTTTTGTTGTTTGTGTTTCTTTTGTTTTGGTGCCATTTCTTCATTTGTTTATTCATTTTAGAATTTGCTTGTTAGTAGTAGGGTTTTCATTTGCTTGGTCGCGGCTGTATATGAGATTTCGTCCTGATATATAATTAATGTACAGCGTTATGGGATGCTATTTGCATGAATGACACTCTAAAATGAAAGTATTATTTAAGACCAAAACTGGAGGATTTCTCCATAACTCTGGCTGTCGCCTGATGAGGCTGGTGGTAATTACCATGGAAACGTCGTAGTTGAATTGTAAACGTTGTGGGTTTACTCTTCAACACACCGATGTGCTGAACTAGTAACGAATTGGCATGTTTTGTTTATGTGACAAACCTTACTAATTGGCTGTGTCAGGTGGTTGCGGGTTTAACGACATGCATTTATATTTACGCGACATAACCCAAAATACCTCTTATGGATAATTTGTCGTGAAAACCTTCTACGTGTTAAACTGAAAGCATTATTATTGTTATGTGTAGGCACCCCGGCGATGGTTTTTCTACAGAGCCTGCTGAAAAAGCGCCTGCCCTACGGCTTCCAGTGGAACATCTTAACTTCCGTGTGTATGTGACACACAGCCACTGCATTATTCATCACAGCACACAGGACGGCTATGCGTTGGGCTATGTTACAGCACAGCATTGTAACAAAATGGAACTACAACTGCACCAGAGTAGGGTGCTTCACATTTGTCCAGCTTTTCAGCCCTTACCTTCTCACCCGCTTAGCCACAATAGACATATTTGAGACCATCCACAGCTTGGGAGTGGGAAATTTTATCTTTCAATTAGCACGAGTTCTATAAATAAAAAATTACATTGCATAGTAAACCCTCACTATGTGCGAGTTGCTAAATGTAGACTTATTCTTTATTCGCAACCGTGCCAGACTCTGGTATTCCTGATGATACTACGTCGTGTTAGACCACCGACACCGGGGAGGTGCGTGCAGAGTGTTGTTACGTTTGAAATGGTCTGCAAAGATCTGGCACGTCCTCAAGTCTCGCAGTAATCCCGCTCTGATCTCGCTTTTGTGCATTTTTACTTTATACATTTTGGTATAAATAAGTCGACTGTGAGGTTCATGAAACAGATTGGCGAGTGCTCTCCAGAGTGCTAAATGATAACAACTGTGTGTTGCTAGCAAACACCTGCATCTCCCAAGGAGTCATCCACCTGAAATCCTTGGAATTATAAACACCTCAATCATCGTCAAATCACCATCCTCAAAGGAAATTTAAAAAAACACATTGCTCTTTATAATGTATTATGGATTTTTTGTCGTCATTGTTTTTTTTTTTATATTTACCATTTCCCACCTATGTTCACTCGTACTTAGATCGAAACCCCATTTTTCCTATTGGAACAAGGTTTCTGCATTCGTGAATTTTGCAATTGTGAGCGATTTCAAGAATGTAACCCACACGTACAACAAAGTTTCTAACACAATAACAGTACCAGATCTGAGTGCAAATAGATTATTGCCACCCGACACACACACACACACTAATTCCCAGACTGCTTGGGTCAAACCCAGACTGGTGGTGTAATGATCGAGTTCCAGTCGTCGAATCACAGTCTGGACTTTATTTACACACGCGCGTATCTCAAACGCAATTCACAACCGTTTTCCGAAATCACTTAAATATATCTAAATGTGATAACGCTAACTATACGTGATGTGTGTGGCGAGATGTTAACTACCTCGCCTGGTATACAAGAGGTCGTGGGTTCGATTCCAACCCTGACACCTGTATATTTGGAGTTTGCAAACGTCATTTATTGAATTTAACGAGGTAAAACTGGTAAGAAAACAGCACAGATACAGCATCTGTTAATACCCGGAAACACCAACACAATGAATGAACACCACAGCATCATAAAATTGTCTTAGATAACATGTTTCTAAACAATAGATCCTGGATGGACCAGGCCCCTACATTACCACTGAATAACTATACAAGAGCATAAGCTGCTGTGTTACATAAAGGCACATCGTGTATTCATCACACTGCACCCCAAATGTATAGTATTACACATAACACTAAATTGTGGATGAGATATTTTGTCATCCTTGCTCTCAGGATCGCAATATAGTTACTTGGGTACACGTTTGACTCGACTTATGAAATTACAAGTAACATTCACAATAAGGAAAGTTGAAGGCTTCGTTGTTAACTAGGCCTCGTATTTATCATAACAATTTAACAGCATTATAAAGGCATTTACATCATTATAACGGTCATTCTAACATTATAACAGCATTGCCAATATTATAAGAACATAAACGAACTTACAGACAATGCTTCTTAAAGTCCCACAATGGACAATTGCGGCTGGCTTCACTGGGACGCGATGTGTGCCGCCATCTTGAATTATGTGTGTAATGACCGACGCCCGTGTGGTTGAGCGGGAATCTTAAATCGCAACTTCCTGGTCACGTGACCAAAATTAGCATCAAAAACAGGAAATTCCTGTGTACATACGCCCCCCCCCCCCCATCTGCCGTGAGGCAAAACCCCTGCCGTGAGGCAGAACAGCTAGGTCGCTTCTAAAAAAAGAGCTATATAGCTCAGCACACCTTACCGGGTAAAATACTACAAATATTTGTATAGTTTTACAGTAATAGTGTCTATAATTTGCACTGTTAACTAACCTAGTGTACCAACCTCCACCCCCCGCCTCTCGGCTTCACTGTCCCGCATGCCCTCATGTGACAGTGCCCGTCCCCGTGGCCACCCCTCTTGTGACAGCGCCCTTCCCCGTGGCCGCCTCTTTTGTGGCAGCGCCCATCCCCGTGGCCATCCCTCTTGTGTCAGTGCCCGTCCCCGTGTCCTTCTTGCGTCAGCGCCCATCCCCGTGGCCGCCCTCTCCACGCCCAGTGCCCATCGCCGCTTCTCTCACTCCAGCGCATACCCTCGCTCACTGTCCACCATTCCCGTTCATACTACCTCCCCTCCATTCATTATTGCCATTCCTTTTAAGCCTGCACCTTTAAACGGGGGGTTGTTTAACGGGGCTATTCGGTACTGTAAAAAAAAACTGAACCCATTTGTCAATATCATTATGGCTGTGAAAGGAACAATATAATAGGCGACGTTTCGGGCATTGGCCCTCCTTCATGGTACATAGAGAGGCCAGAGTGTCGATTATAGTTGGAGACTGCACTTTGCACCACAGTGCCTAAGGAGAATTAAATTAATTTTAAAAATGTACATGACCTTTTAAATTGGCATGTGAATAGTTACCTAAGGAGTATTGAGTAACAGACAGACCCTTGAATAATCAACATGTGTTACTACTAAATAAACGAATATATTGGAAGTAAAATAAAATGTTGCTGACACATTGCACTGTGGGAGAGCTTGTTCTAGTGAGCACAAAGCGAGCAATTCAACTGTCCTACATTCCTGAGGCCGAGAAGTCTAAGAAAATTAAATGTGAGGTACACATATATGAAACTAAAGTAAATAAAATTTAACTAAAAAGGCATAGCGCCAAATAATAAAGCTGTGTTTTAGGCGAAGGTGAGGGCGTTCATTCAGTCCTGCAAGCAGCCGTCCTCAGGTGAAGAACAGGGCTGTCGGAAAGACAGTGTCCTAATAAACACTGCTAAGCTTGGCAGCGTATTTTTAAGCTGGGTCGGAGGAGGAGAGAGCCTTGACAAAGGAGTTTACATATCAACAGAGGAATTTAGCATATTGATGACAAATGCAGATATGGGATTAGTCACTACTTGCGGAATGTGTAGGTGGTGGGGGTCTCAAAGTCATATTATGCTAGTATATTATGTAGGATTAGCAGGACGTGATAAACCATTTCGGGTCTTGATTGATTGTGTTCATGTTTACGGTGACTTTCAGACCACATTACATTCGCTGGCATTGACTATATAGCTTTTGTTTTCTCTTCACGGATCGGAGTCTTTGCTCCGCTGCAAGTTTCCTGTCACCACTCTCCCATTGACATATGTCTTTGCTTCCTCTTAGTACCATCACGCGACTGTCAATGGTATGGCGTATAGTAGATTGTATAATAATAAATAGTATAATAATGTAATGTTTAATAGATGTTTAATAGAATTTATAATATAGTATCATAATTGTGTAATAATTGTCTTGGAGACGACTTTTGGAATCGGTCCTTTTTATTGACTCAGGTTTACATTTACTCCCCGCTGCTGATAGGTAACGGGAAGTGGACAGACAGACCACGAGAGACGCACGGCCACATGGCACTCGGAGCCCCGTTCGGGCGTGGCCCCTTCCTTCGTTCCTCATCTGACCCCGTGTCGTTCATCTCTCCCCTTATTTAATGCCTGGGTCACGTGGTACGCTCCAGCCAATCCTTGGTAGCCTGCGCCGAATCTTCTAGATTCCTCGTCAACTCCCGGGACCACGCCCCTGACTCATCTCCCCATTGGCTGAGACCAAAGCCAGCAGAACCAATCTCCCTAGCTGGCACCTCTCGATCACGTCAGGGCCATGCCCCCAGGCTTCCCCCCCATTGGCTGTAAAGCAGGACCGGCAGAGCCGATCACCACGTGAGCCGGACATAGGCTCATATTACATCACCCCCCCGGTGTAAAAGTCAGCCGTCTCGGCTGGGAAAAGGGTGACAAGCCGATCCAATTGAGTTAAATATTATGGCGTCCGAGACGCATTAACAAAGAAGGGGGTGAAACAGGCGTCTATGCGCCGAAAAAAAAAATCACCCATGAATAAGAGACACACATTAGGGCGCCCCTGTAGCGCAGTAACAACAGGGAAACGGACTGCAAGGCAATCAATGCTATCGAAACGGAAGAGATTTCGACCGCGTACGCGACGCGGGACCCTCTTCGCTTCCCGCGCATGGTCGCCTTGCCGCCCGATCTGCAGGAGGTGGTTGCCGTGGAGAAGAAGAAGAATGTTCGGTTTCGGTCGTATCTGGGGTAGGTCCCGTTGGAGGAGGGACGGCGGGGGTCTCATCGTCCCTCAAAACCTGTTCATCTACAGGGGGCACAACACAGCCCCGCTGGGGATTAACGGGCGAGGCAAGTGGCACATTCGGCACGCCAGACCCCGGCAGGTCAACAAGTGGAGATGAGGGGTCGGCACACGGGTCAACGTAGGGTTTGAGTCGCGACGAATGGACGTACCAATGACGTTTTCCGTACTGGACGCGAACACTCTGTGGGTTCCGAATGTCCACCAGCGTCACAGGCCTCCGCCAAGACCTGTGCAGTTTAGGGGATGTGCCCACTGGCACCTGAAGGCAGTGGAGCCATGCCAGATCGCCCACCGACCAGGGCATGTGAGTACGCGATCGACGTGCATACCTCTCGTTCCTTGCCTGCGTACGGGCCGTCGCACATCTGGCGGCCTCTCGCGCCTCTGTAACCCGTTCAAGCGAGTCCCGTACATGATCAGGCAAGGAAGGGGATGGTTGTTTACTCACCGTACCCAGTTGCACATCAATGGGGGGTACATTCTCACGGCCATACATCAGTAAAAATGGCGAATATCCCGTGGACGCGTGCGGAACCATGCGGTATGCCGCTAGGACGCCCGGTATGTGCAAGTCCCAATCAGTTTGTTTTTCACTTACCGTGTGACAAAGCATGGCCGAAAGGGTGCGGTTAAATCGTTCCACCATGCCATCCGTTTGTGGATGGTAAGGGGAAGTGCGGATTTTCTTTGTGCCCAGTGCAGCGCAAACATCCTTGAGCAATTTGGAGGAGAAGTTACATCCCTGATCTGTGAGCAGCCTTTCGGGTGCTCCTTTATCCATGACATAACCATTCAAGAAAGCATCAGTGATGGACACGGCCGTTTGGTCAGGCAGAGGCCAGGCCATAGGCCATCGAGAAAAATATTCGACCCCGACCAAAAGGTATTTGTTACCCCTAGCCGATGGAGGGAATGGGCCCAGGATGTCCAGAGCAACTAGTTCATTGATACGGGATACCTCAATCGAACGTAGTGGCGGCACATAATGTTGCCGAGGCGGTTTCCTCTTTGCACAATCATGGCATGACCGGACAAAGTCGCTAACGTCTGCCGTCATGTCGGGCCAAAATAAATCTTACTGCATTGCGGCCAAAGTTTTCTGCACGCCGAGGTGCATCAATTTGTCAGCGTGCAGAGTGCGGAGCAGGTCATGGCGAAGGGATGTAGGCACGACCAGGCGTGATCGGTCAGACAATCCATCGGTACAGATCAATAGTCCCGCCCAGCCCCGGAACATCTGCCATTTCCATCCCACCAGATGAGCCCCCGGTTTCCCGATTAGTTTCCGCAGCGTAGCCAGAGAGGTATCGGCCTCCTGCCACACCGAGTGCGGCAGCCGCAGGGTATCATCAGTGCCTACTGGTACATCCTGGCCATCCTCGTACGACATCGCTCCCATAACCGGACAGGGTGAGGTAGGCAGCGTTGCACAGCGGTGCATACCCGTCAGACAGGCGCATGGAGGAATGGGTGGTAACCTGGAGAGCGCGTCCGCGTTGGCATGGCGAGCACCCTTGCGGTACGTGATATCGAAGTAAAATTCCTGTAACGATTCCAACCACCGAGCCAATTGGCCTGATGGTTGGTCCAATTTTAACGAGTATTGCAAAGCCGCGTGATCAGTGCAAACGAGGAATTTCCTTCCATACAGGTACGGCCGGTACTGCCGAACAAAATGTACGATCGCCAAAAGTTCCCGCCTCGTCACGCAATATCGTGTTTCGGCAGGGGATAGAACCCTGCTGCCGTATGCAACTACTCGTTCGACTCCGTCTTTACGTTGCGACAAAACGGCCCCGATGCCGATATCGCTAGCATCCGTATCAAGGATGAACGGCTGGGAAAAGTCTGGGTAGTCGAGCGTAGGCGCCGTGGCGAGGTGATCCCGAAGAGAGTGAAAAGAGCGTTCCTCCTCCGGACCCCATTTAAACCTCTGATTTTTCCCCGTCAGAACATGCAGTGGTTTAGTCAGTGTCGCGAAGTTCTTAACAAAATGGCGATATTAGGATGCAAACCCAATAAAGTGCCGAACGTCGCCCACCGAAGTGGGTGTGGGCCACTCTCGGACACATTTCGTTTTCTGAGGGTCAGTGGACACGCCGTCCGAACTGACGATGTGACCCAAGTATCGGACGGAGCGTTGCAAAAGGTGGTATTTATTTGGTTTAAATTTTAGGTCAGCCGAACGCATCCTCTGAAAGACAGTCTACAGGCGTTGGAGGTGTTCCTCAAACGTGCGGCTGAAAACGATGATATCGTCCAAATATATGAGGCATGTTTCCCACTGCAGTCCCGCCAGCACCAGTTCCATCAGGCGTTGGAATGTCGCCGGTGCCGCATTCAAGTCCATAGTTAAGCGGTTAAACCCAAAGAGGCCTTGTGGCGTGCGGAACGCCATTTTGGGTTTCGACGCGTCATCGAGGGGAAGCTGCCAAAAGCCCGACGACAGGTCGAAGGTGGAGAAGAAATTTGCCCCTGATAAAGCGTCCAATGAGTCGTCCATCCGTGGTAAGGGGTATGCGTCCGCCACGGATATCTTATTCAACTGCCGGAAATCTACACAAAATCTCGTTCCACCATCTTTTTTCTTAACCAGTACCACCGGCACGCCCCAAGGACTGTTGGACGGCAAAATAATATCCGCCGCCAACATTTCGTCTACCACACCGCGCACGTGTTCCCTTTCAGCAGGGCCCATGCGATGCGGGTGCATACAAATCGGTGGCGTCGCACCGGTGTCAATATGGTGCGACAAAAGCGAGGTATGTCCGAGATCCAAATCATTTTTACTGAAAACGTCAGCATACTGTAACAACAATGAATGCAAAGCACTCTTTTGCGTGTTTGACAAAGATACATTTTCCCCGCACAAATCCGCGATCCATCGTTCCTGTGAACGATCGCGTCGCGGTCCATCTGTGGGTGTTTTAGTTGGTGGTCTACCGTCAAAGCTGGTGAAATCGGTAGTGGCGTGAGCCAATACCGATCCAGCCGGAACAACGACCCGGTCCGGGCCACCATTCAACACTTGTATGAATGGGGCCTGACCTGGCCGAACGATCGTTTGAGCCGCTACCAGGGAAAAAGATTTAGCCACCGAATTCGACGGGGATAACAGCACACCCGTCGCACCGTCCTTAGCATGAAAAGGTTTTCGGTAACGCAGCGGAATAAGCATCTGCGAACCTGATGGAACCTCTACCGTGGCAGCGACCATGGCATTAACTGCGTTACCGGGGGCGAACGGGCCAGCAGGGAAGGCAGGAACGACATCCTATGACCCCCTGGCATTTCTAAACAATCTTGGTCGACAAGTATCTTAAGTGGCATGCGGCGCAAGAAATCGGTGCCTAATAGGCATGGGACGGCCAGTGAGCGAGAAATTAACACTGGTCCTTCCGCGGTAATATTACCGATAGCAATGCGCACATTGACTTGCCCGAAAATACCCATGCTACCCCCATTTGCAGCTACACACGCGTCATTAACCCGGCGGATTCGTGAAGTGGGAATAGACAAGAGATGAAAAATGACATCGGAAAAATGATGGTGGCAGACGCGCCAGTGTCCACCAAAATACGGACATCGATCCCATCGATGGTACCCCGTACCGTCGATGAGCCCGACGCAGCGGCCACAACCCTACGAGCCAATTTTTTCCATTGTGTAGTAGAGCGTGGCAATGACACAGATGTACAATATTTATCATTCGAAGCGCAACTATGTGTGCGAGTGGATGAATGATGTGACAAGACCTGCTGGGTGTCCGATTTGTGCCGACTCACCCGAGGGTGCCGTGGATCCGCGCCCGGTGGAGAAGATGGAAGTCCACTCGGCGGAAGCGGCGAAGGCAGAGGTCAGCAGCGGCAGTCGCGGGCAAAATGGCCCCATCGGCCACACTTAAAGCACGTGGCCGTCGTCGGCCGGCGGTCGGTCGTCCCGGCCCCTGCACGTGGTCGACCTGCGTAGTCACCACGCTGGTCGCGCAGCCGTCGTCTCGGGATCCAGTGCGGAACAGCAGCCACCACCTCGTCGTCGCCGGAGTCATCGGAGCAGTGGACGACCCGCCGTGGAGACCACCCCAAAGGTGAGCCGTCTATTTCTGGTTTTCGCGTCCATGCCACCATCTGATCCCAGCGCTTGAGATTGAATTTAGCGTCCAAACAGCGCGCCACCCATCGCGATGTAAGCGGTTCGTGGCCGCGAGATGTTGAGTTCCTGGGACAGCTCCAGCATTCGGGAAAGAATGAGAGGATCGAGGAGATCAGCCGTCGAGTCGGGGTAGGCGGCCATGGCCAACGCCAACAGCGCCCCCTGGTAAGCTAAAGGCGATTCCTCTGATCCTCGACGACGTAACATAAATTTTCTCGTGGCCGCCGTCGGCGGGTCGTAAAACTCCGCCATCTCTGTGAAAGCATCACGAAGCGTCTTCTTCTTGGTCGCCGGGATGGATCGGAAGACCGCCAGGGAGGCATCATCCAGCAGCGTGGGCAGCGCTTCCAGTGCCTCCGCCTCCGTCCATCGAACGGATCTAAAGGCCGACTCGAAGCGCCATGTGAAAGCACTCCAATCGCCCCCGGCGATAAATTCTTTAATCTGTGGAAGACGATGTCCGCGGTGGCAGGCAGACGCCTCAAGCGTCTCAAATCCCGCTTCCCGCGTTCTGCGCGTCTCCGTCAAAATGGCGTCCGGTGGCCGCGTGGTGGCAGCCTCGCACAAGATGGCGTCCACCGGCTCCGTCGCAGCCTCCCCGCCCAAGATGGAGGCCTCCCCCCGCGTGGCAAGAGCAATGGCGGACGTCGATTCCCGCCGAAGATCTTGGTCCTCGGCATTGAGCTGAAATGCTGGCGACCGACCCAGGGCCGTTGAGGATGCGACCGCCGTCACCAGACTCGGCAAAATCGCGCGGAGCGACTCGATCTGCTCCGCCATCAGCCGCCATCCTTCGTTCGCCCTTGAGGTGGTCGTTTCTTCCTCCTGTTGGCGATGAGCGGCATCGAGGAGAGCAGCAGCCGGAGGCAGAGGAGCCGTAGCTCCCAGCAGATCGTCCTCGTCCATCTCCACTACTTCCTCCGATGGAGGGTCCGGTGGGTTATTCTTTCTGAGGTGCTTGGACATCTTGAAGATCGTCCAAACGGTCCCAGAAGAACTTCTGACACCAATGTAATAATTGTCTTGGAGACGACTTTTGAAATCGGTCCTTTTTATTGACTCAGGTTTACATTTACTCCCCGCTGCTGATAGGCAACGGGAAGTGGACAGACAGACCACGAGAGACGCACGGCCACGTGGCACTCGGAGCCCCGCTTCGTTCCTCGTCTGACCCCGTGTCGTTCATCTCTCCCCTTATTTAATGCCTGGGTCACGTGGTACGCTCCAGCCAATCCTTGGTAGCCTGCGCCGAATCTTCTAGATTCCTCGTCAACTCCCGGGACCACGCCCCTGACTCATCTCCCCATTGGCTGAGGCCAAAGCCAGCAGAACCAATCTCCCTAGCTGGCACCTCTCGATCACGTCAGGGCCATGCCCCCAGGCTTCCCCCCCATTGGCTGTAAAGCAGGACCGGCAGAGCCGATCACCACGTGAGCCGGACATAGGCTCATATTACAATTGTATAGTGAATATTCAGCTGTGTGGTATACATTAGGGTTTATATTACAATATTACAATGTACAGTCTAAGGTATAGGGTAGTGTATAGTAACGCAGTGTATAATTCAATGTTGGGGTTTGTCTATGGCAGTGCATAGTACGGTGTCAACATAGAAGTGTAATGTATATTGTTAGTAGCTCAGCTTATTGGAGAGTATATTGAGTTTATTGATTATATTGATGTAGTTTATATTTTAGTTTTTTATCAGTTTACTATATGGTAGTCATTATATAGTTTAGTGTATACCCAGTTACTTAATGTTAATAGCTCAGCCTATTGGATAGTATATTGAGTACATTGATTATATTGATGTAGTTTATATTTAGTTTTTTCACATCGGTGTATTATATGGTAGTCGGGCATTTGCAGTTCTTTAGAAACTCCTCCACTTTTGTTGCCCACATAATGAACGAGATTGATACGCGGTGGTTTGGCTGCTGCAGCTCTTTACTATTTTAAAATTTCCCTCCCTTTATTACTGCTAATCCTATTTCCATCCCTTTATCACTGCTAATCCTACCTAATATACTAGCATAATATGACTTTGAGACCCCCCACCACCTACACATTCTGCAAGTAGTGACTAATCCCATATTTGTTATCAATATGCTAAATTCCTCTGTTGATATGTAAACTCCTTTGTCAAGGCTCTCTCATCTTCCGACCCAGCTTTAAAATACGCTGCTAAGCTTAGCAATGTTCATTAGGACGCTGTCTTTCCGACAGCCCTGTTCTTCACCTGAGGACGGCTGCTTGCGTTGTGGCCGAAACGTCGTGAGAATTTTATCTTATTATGTTTTATTTTTATTATTTTATTATTTCCCTTCTACGTAACTTTACTGAAAGAACTAAGAATATGAATCCATGCAGTCACGAAAGCTTTAAATCGAAATTTAAGCTGGGAGGTTGAATTGAGCGAGTGATACAGAGGCAGAACATGCATGTCATGCGTTGACCTCACATCTGGTTCTGGAATTGGTCCCAGCTCTGTATGGCTCTGAGTATGTGGCCCAGTGTGGCACTAAGCACGTGGCTCTAAGTATGTGCTTGCAAGCGTAGTTTGAGAAGGAAGCCCAAGGACCATGGTCTGGGATTAAAATGCTCTAACCACACTGCCTGAACAGCCCTGGTGGGTCCAATGGGTTTGGGGTCGAGCCCTGCGCCATGGCAATGACCGCTCTCCGTCATGTCCCCCCGTGCCTCGTGCAGTGGTCAGCTCGGTCGTCAGTTACAGCATCACCCGCAGGGAGGTGGGAAAGTGTGGAGAAAACTGGATTCGCTTTGAGAAGGGAGAGCTGCCACAAGATCTGACAAACGGTAACGGCGATGATCGTAGCACATTTACAATCACTGCTTTTTTTCATGTTGCAGAGACTGTACCGGATTGTCTGCTTATTTATTAAATTGCGGTTCTCCACAATGCCGTTCATGATATTTTTGTACTACTAGTAGTATTGTTGGAAACCTGTGTTTTTTCCTATGCATCTTGATGATCTCAGTATATAGAACGAGCGGCCTCGGTTTGGGGAGGGGGTGTGAGGCGCGATACGGGGAATGTTGAGAACCAATGAGACGTTGCCAAAATGATGCAGCAGCAGCGACAGCGTGAAACGTTTGTAATTCACTGTTTTGCGCCATTTCCTCTGTCCCCTCGGTATGTTTCCCCCTCAGCCGTGGAGCGGCCGGAGGGAGCGTCCCCGTCCGCGGGTTCTGAACATGAGACGGCCCCCGGACGCACCAAGTACGGCGACGTCCTCGAGTAGGAAGTGTCTGGGTGCTGAGCACGAGCAGCCGGGGAGGGGAGAGGGGATGGCGACGGCTATGGGAAGAGGAAGAGTTCGTCACCAGGAACAAAGCTGCGAGCGGCGTGCCCGGAGAATTTAATATCGTGCAGCATCGGGAAGGAACTTCAAACGTTCGTGCTTAAAGGCCCTGAAGTAAAATTAAAAAAATGACATATCTGTCAACCCCTTATAAGTGCTACCTTATTACAGACCAATTCATATATTATTGGTCACCCCGTGCCCTTATAAATCTCAACGTTCATCCTACAAAGTCCCATCAAACAGACATTTTTTTTGCCCGTATTGAAACGGATGTACACCATATGGACCTGAAAACTAAATGTCCCTGTACATTAATACGGGTAAACCATATAGGTTGACAGGTATGTAATGAGGTTTTTTGTTGTTGGTGTTGTAAATTCTATCTGTTGTGAAACTGATGCCGAATAGGGATGTCATTGAGACCCCTTTTTATTGCTGCACTACTGCACCACCAGTTTTTTTTTATTGATGCACTACTGCACCACCAGTTTAAAATAAAAAAAAACTCAGGAAAAATCTAAATGAGTCTACAGAGCTCCTTCTTCGAGTATGGGTTCTGCACCAAATTGTTGGGCGTTTGTACACAGGGGAAGACAGAAGAGTAGAAACGCCATGGATGAGAAAACACCCGCGCAATCGCCACATATACATCAGAACATCGCTTGCTACCATCATTCCAACCAATCGCATAATTGTTGCATGAAGTATAGCTTCATCACGGCTATTTGCGTGTTGGTTTCAAGTTTGGGGACGAACAAAGGTATGATTTAAACACTGTAACACTCTTGAGTGGTGTACCATCCCCTTCATGGCAATGTATGCATTTTACCATGAAAAAATACCTTAAATTATGACAGTACTTAGCGCCACTGTTCTGTGTAATTCATCCAATGTGCTGCTCTGCATTGAACAGTAAACGTGCCCGTACCGTCGTAACACATATTGTGTCAACCCATACGGTTTACCCGTATTCTTGCGCAGGGAAATTGAATTTTCAGCTACATATGGCATACAGCCGTTTTAATACGGGCAAAATTTTTTTGTCTATTTGTGTTTCTCTCTTGTGATGGGACTTTTTAGGATGAACGTTGAGATTTAAAAGGGCACGAGGTGACCAATAAGGTCTGAATTGGTCTGTAATAAGGTAGGAACTGATAAGGGGTTATGAGAACATTTTATACATATATAGTGGGTTCAACTGAGTCGCAGACATAGACTTTGGAGGCAGCGCATTTATTTAGTTCCAACACATGGGGTAACTTCCCCTTAACAGAATAACAACCTCGGGTGGTGACCACCTGGCTAATTACACTAGTTACCACGTAACTGTTACTATGGACCTGGTACCAACAGCATCTGCCCGGGTCCACGTGCTAGAAGACTCGTAGAACGGAGATCGTAGACGAAGGGTTATTTTCCCAGGATGAACAACCCAGGTTTTTCTCGGGACTCGGCTTGTATTCTCTGTGGCGTGGCCAGCTCCGCCCTTGGCCACGTCCACCTTCCAGAACCATCGGGAAGGACCTGGGTCCCAATCACGTGACCCCCCCTAGCCCCCTCTTGGGGGCCCCTCTCCCATCTTAACCGGTCACGTGTCCTCCCGGGTCAACCAGAGTGCCATGGCCTCACACGACCTTCCCCTTTGGACGGCACCCACACACCGTGTCCTGTAGGGCTGGCACTGCACCCACAGCATGGTGACATCCAGCGATGTCACTACACATATGTAGTGTGTTATACGGAGGCACACACTGGAGTTGGAGGCAACACGTTTATTTAACGACACAACAGGGCTGACTACATAAATGTACACTGGTTCTACATTTAGGTGATAACTACACGGTTAACTAGACCACAACGGGGTAACTACATAACCGGGTCAGTCAGTAACACACTGCCTGACCCACAATGCCGAGCGTAACATCAAAGACCGAAGACCGAGGATCGAAGAGACGTAGCACCAACAGGTTCCATTTCAACAGAGAGCCCAGACCCCTCCCGGGACTGCCCCTTTATGCTCCTGAGCGTGGCCTGGCTCCGCCCTCGGCCACGCCCCCTTCTAGATCCGACTCGAAGGTTCTGGCCCATATCACGTGTCCCTCAAGCCACCTTTTCGACCCCCTTGCTACCCTGCCCCGGCCACGTGCACTCTGGGTTCACACAGAGTATCACGTCCTCACTTGCTCTCTCTCTGACCCTCACCAGAACTATGCCCCCTAGGGCCCGCTTCCATGCCATATCCGCTCTGGTGCCAGAGAGAGACTCAAGACGTACATTTCCACTCTTGTGACAGTCGCTGGCGCTAAGCACCATATTGACTCCATATAAGTCACTACACATAGTTGATAATTTCACTGACATACGACATAAGTTCAGAACAAAGAAATCACTCGCTACGCCCCTTGGCGAACATTCTGCCACAAAATATCCGCAGAGACGTGCAAACTGAAAGTTAATTTACGTGTTTTCTTGCCAAAAAAAACCTACACATCAACCATACCTGTCAACCCATATGGTTAATCTCGTATTCTTGTACAGGGAAATTGAGTTTTCAGGTCCATATGGTGCACAGCCGTTTCAATACGGGAAAAACAAATCTATGTTTTGTGTTTTTTGCTCTTGTGATGGGACTTTGTAGGATGCTCTTTGAGCTTTATAAGGGCAAGGGGTGACCAATAAGGTCTGAATTGGTCTGTCATAAGGTAGGCACTGATCAGGTATGGTAATAATCCGAATCGATGTGGGGGGGTACCTCCAGTCGGCGGCGCTACGCACAGGTTCATCCAGATTGTGTTGGGACCATCGCGGTGTGCCGCGAGTTATTGGGGGGAAAGAGCCATGTGACTCCGTTGATCCACTCTAAGATCGCGGATCACAGGGGAGGCATGGCACATAACGAGCATCTGGAAAAAAAAATGGATTATTCTCTCACAAATGGAGTAGCTCTGCAATGTGGGTTTATGTTGAAGAATTGTCATTGTTTTACCTGACATCCAAGTATAAAACATGCAAAAATAATGTATTACTCAACAGATCAAAAGTCAGCAAAGCTACTCTTCGATTTAAATGAGATTAGATTTAAAATAAAAAACAAGCATTATAAGAAATCTGCAACGTTTTTTACCTGCGGCTCTGCTCGTCTCTCTAAATGAAGAAAAATAAATGGTTCTTCGTTACAAGCACTCGGGAATCTGTACGTATGGGTGAAGTAAGGGGCCGTCCATAGATGACGTCACGCACCGGGGGGGGGGGGGGG
>CM025656.2:8017084-8034869 GCA_014621495.2 Entosphenus tridentatus
TTTGTTTTAGATGTGAGTGTTTGAGGGTAATTCATCTTGTAAATTATTTGTGCAAGTCTCGTTGGTGTTTGTGTCATGTGTTGTTGTATTTCCTGTTGACTTTACAATGGCATCTTTATGAAGTTTTTGTATTTTTCCAGGCCCTAAAGTTGCACTCCGCCAATGACTCTGTGACGTTGAGCCATAAGAAAGAAAATCAATCTGAGAAAAAAAATGAAACGTTGGCATCGCCAGGCAAATCTCATCAGCAGAAGAAAAGAAAGAAGAAGAAGAAAGAAAAGAGTGGCGAGAAGGCCAAGCCGAGAGACGAGCAGAGCAGCACAGACCAAACCTCGGCCAGCAAGTCCAAATCGGCGCGGAAGCACCACCACAAGTCAGAGCACCGCCACAAATCGGAGAAACGCAGCAAATCCAAGCACCGCCATCATATGTCACAGCCAGAGGGCGACTCCCGGAAGCATTACGAGAATACAGAACCAGCAAAGAAGTCCGCAGTGGTGAGGGAGAAGCATCTTGAAAGGCTTTGTCCAAGCCCTGAGGAGGAAAAAAGTGATTTCTCATCAATGCATCACTCTAACCACAATACCAATTCCAAGAAAGCCATGGAAATCGAAGCTACCTGTGCTGTTGTGAAAATGGAAAGATTGTCTGACAATGAAGAATATTTAAAATCCTACCAAAGCGATAAACAACGCAACAACAACCTCCCTGGCATGAGAAACGTCTCGGTCAAGGTGGAACTAGATTGGGAGGGCTCTGTGACCTCTGACACTGGGAGTGTCATTCATCACAGTGGCGGGATGCCGAACTTGTATAGCCAGGAGACCGTTTGTGAAGGAGGGCTTCAAAATCAAGTTGTTAGTTTGATGTCACCAGCTTCTGAATATTCAGGTGTAAGTCCCAAATATATGCAATCAAAATATAAAAAAACACAAAAACTAATAGTTGGATGCAGAAAACTGGTAGTGCTGGTGTATAGGTTAAAATTATCTGCTGTTGAAGGAAACAAGCCAAGTGATAAACCTAATATCTCAGTGCTGAGCGAGTATGACAGTGTGCAGGCTGGAGTCAGCAAGGTGCCTGTGAAGAGTCTGTGTGGAGAAAAATTGGCCGACTCGAAATGTCTACCAAATAAAGAAAACCTTGAAGACGGGAAAATAAAACAGAAAAAAAGAAAAATTAGTCCAGATGTTACCAACTCTGTTGAGAGTGATCCTGAATTGCACAAAAAGAGACACAAGCATAAACAAAAACACAAAGCACAATATTCCATTGAGCCGAAGAAGAGCAAGAAGGTGAGCTCAGCTGATGCGGTTTGTGAAATGGAAGCGGACGTCACTCAGCAGGAACTAGCAGATGAAACCCCGGGGGGAAAAAACTCTTCGGATGAAAATAAAGCTTTGCATGGAGCTTGTGGAAGTTCACTGCAGAAGCTTCAGGAGTCACTTAACCTCGACTTGATTCATAACGATGAGATGTCCTCTTCCGAGGAGTCCATCCTTAAAAACCTGGGAGAAAATCCTCCCTCGGGGACAGCGATGCCGTCGCCGCCGCCTTTAGACGGAGTGACCTGCGACACCAAAACGCAAGCGCTGATGTCTGTCCCCACGGCAGCGAAGCAGCAGCAGCTGCCCGCTGACTCAAAGCCACGCTCGTCGGACTCCAGTCTGCTCAACGATGTCATTGGGGACCTCCAGATGCGCCCGTACGAACCAAAGGCCCGGCCCCGCGAGGAGATGACCTTTGACTGCCTCAGCCTGGAGCAGCTGAGGCGACGGCTATTCGAGGAGTGTGTGAATGCCGCCGCGATGGCGCCATGCGACGCCAGCGGAGTAGTCGGTAACTGCCTCCTGCACAGCGTCCCCACAGCCCGGTCCCCCGCGGTGTGTGCGTGTGTACGTATTGTCTACAGTGAGCAGTGGTTAGCGTGCTGCACTATGAACCCAGCGACCCGAGTTCAATTCTCGCCCGTGGCCAACATCAGTGACGAAATATCTAAACCGGTCCTGGGTCTTACCATTATCAACTCAACTTCAAACGAGTACTTGGTGCGGTGTGTAAACATCACCAATGGGGAGACAAAGGCGGTCAAATGTAGTCTTGGCTACTCATGTGCCGTGCCAGCCTTAATAGGTGCTCGCTGATATAATTTACCCCCAGTCTGGATGGCCATACGGGGATTTTGCTGGGGTCATTTATAAGTAACCTGGTAACAGACGCACAGAAACACATCTTCAACAGCAGCACAAAGCAGTAATCCCAGCATGTGCTTCACATTAAGATGAGATGATCAAAATACTAAAATCTTGCTATGGAATTGCCTCTTCAGCCAAAATGCTTGAATTTGTTTATTTTTGCTGCCCTTAAATCATGTAGAATTTGACTACAGTGTAGGGGGGGCCTTATTCCTGATGCTAGGTTGATGACTAATTTATTTAGAACTGCTTTTTGTGTTGAATTGATTGTCCTTCCTCCGCATCTTCGATTAACACGGTTGGCTATGTACAGTACAAAAGAAGTAAAAATAAATATGTGTTACTGTATGCAGCATTGCACATGCAGCACGTGTGTATGGGGTCTGAACTACTGAGCGGTGGTGTGCGAGTAACTCCACTAAGTGGTGCTGTGGTGTGTGTGGTGGGTGGGGTGTGTGTTTGAAACATTCAGGCTGGCCTGCCTTAGACCAATCCTGAGTTTAACCAGACTGGATTGTGTAAGAATCTCACCTATTCTTGAAAGATATGGACAGTCCCATCAGTGTGCTCCTCCGGAAAGTTAGGTTGCGTTGGGTGGGTCATGCATGTAACCTGCATGGCAAGCGCCTTCTGTTTGGCCAGATACATGAGGATTAACGGGCATGGCATGGGCGAGAGAAGAGATGGACTGACGTAGTCCAGAAGGATGTGGAGCTGATTGTACTTGCCGATGACTGGTACCAGCAGTATCAAGATGAAAGTTTGGGAAGGATGCATCTCTGCAGTTTCAGCAGCAATGGAGGGTGGAGGAGCGACACAACAACAAGCAGGGTGCTAAAACACAGCAAGTTGGCACAGGTGGGAGCACAGTTGGTGCATCTGCCAGTCATTTCAGTTTGTTAACCCATAGCACCTTGGTCTGTTCCATGACCTCCTGTCAGCGAGCCTTCGACACTTCACGTGGCCTCAAAGTGTGCAGATCGCATGACACAAGCGCTATGGTGATGTCGCCACCATTTAGTGGCGGACGGCAGTTGTGTGTGGTGAGTGATATGTGTGTTTTGTGCGGTGGTGACTGTAGGCATGGGGGAGCTGCGCGAGGCTGTGCGCACTGGCGACATGCACACTGTGCGGGCCGCACTCACCACGCAGCTCCACCAAGTCGACCATGAGGTTTGTGACCTACATCTCGGCTGGCGTTGTCACCTTTCACAAAGGCCAAATCCAAAATATTTCTCAGTGTAGGTCTATTGAACCTCTCCAGTATGCAAGTAAATTTCAATACAATACTGGTATCAGATCTTGGTACAAAGCAGTTCCTGCCACCTGATCCCAGTTTTTGCTAAGGTACAAAATCGCATGTTTAGACACCTGTTCCAATAGCTTTGTAGGTGTCCGTGGTTTTGATGCACATTTCTTCGTGTGCAATGCAACTGCTCAATCTAATCGGGATGTTCCACTATGCCTGAAAACGATATATCAAAACCTTGCCTATCGCAGGGGTTACATTTTTCAAAATTGCCGCAATCGGTAAATACGCAAACTCAAAGACATGGGAAAAATAGGGTTTGGTTCATGGTTCGTACTGAAACACTCTTCCCCCTTTTTGTTTTATGTTACTCTACAAAATAATATCGTGTACTATATACGTTAAAGTAAACTTGAAAATAAAGATAAGGTTAATGACATGTACAGTAAATACGGAGTTTAAATGGAGCACACAATACTTTGACTTACTTTGGATGATAATGATGATGGCGTGTGTAATCTTCCATGGCAACATCATTGCAAGCAGTGCAGTTAGAGTACAGTACTTGTTAATTATGCGTTTTATACAGGAATCCCACGGTCATCTGCAAATGATCCGGCCACAGGGGGGCGATCGGCGAACTTTACCTCGATAAATTTGGCGCAAATTGTCAAATCCGCATTGTGAAAACGTGCTATTGGCTAAGTTTAAGTGTACCATACCTGTCAACCCATACTGTTTACTCCATATTTTTGTACAGGGAAATTGAGTTTTCAGGTCTATACGGCATACAACCGTTTAAATACAGGCAAAACATTTTTGTCTATTTGTGTTTCTCTCTTCTGATGGGACTTTGTAGGATGAACGTTGAGATTTTTATAAGGTCACAGGGTGACCAATAAGGTCTGAATTGGTTTGTAATAAATTAGGCACTGATAAATGGTTAACAGGTATGGTGTACTCAAAAACATTGTCCCAATATCGAGAGCAAGACGCTCCTCAGAAATGGCGAGTGTCTCAGGTGTGGTGGTGGTGACGTTGCGCTGTGCACAGGACGGGACCGGCATGACGTTGGTGATGCTGGCCGCTGCATTTGGACACTTGGACATCCTCCGGTTGCTCATTCGCAGCGGGGCCAACGTAAATGCACGGCAGAAAAACGGAAGCACAGCTTTAATCCACGCAGTTGAGAAGGTACTACGGCTATAATCCACGCAGCCGAGAAGTTACCATGGCTTTAATCCACACAGCTGAGACGTTACCATGGCTTTAATCCATGCAACCAATAATTTACTATGGCTTTAATTCACGCAGCAGGGAAGTTACCACAGCTTCAAGCCATGCAGCCGAGAAGTTACCATAGCGGGGATATAGAGTTTGGGAAATTTGTCGAGACATTGTGTGTAATGATAGTCAACTGGCATGTTTTATTAATGTTTGAGCCTCTTTTCATTTTTGCTGTCAATGCGTGGTGTCTCGACAGAATCATCTGAGCACTTTGGCTTTGCTACTGGAGAATGGAGCCCGCGTGAACCTTCAGCAAAACAATGGGGAGACGGCTTTATCGAAGGTGGGCGCTTACTATGTGAAATCTCCATATTCATTCACCGCTGGAACGTTCTTGACCCGTCCTGATATGATGTACTTCCTAACATGTCAGATTATCACTCTTCTGTCGTGACCACCATGGTTACTGTTCCCGTGAACTTCACTCGTTGATCCCCCCCACCCGTGTTGAGGACTCGGTCTACCAGACACTGACCGTTTCATCTCATCCACACTGTTCAACCACCACACTGCATGTGACAACATTACACTGACTCACCCACTCCACTCACACACTCGCTCACTTACGCATTGGTCAAACTACTCACTTTTTGCTTCTTTCCTCGCACTGCTCCAATTTGGAATCCTAACCCATTGTCTCTTCCCCAGCATATATAATGATTGCTGAATGCAATACATAGGTGAACTTCTTATTTATTCTACGTTCAACAATGCTCTTTAATGCAAGATCCTGCTGAAAGGAGACTTAGTGAGGCTTCCCTGGGTAAATAAATCAAATTTTATATGTTAAGGATGTAATGACATACATTACTTGCTGACTTTATAGGTGGTTTATTTAAATGAACATTTATTTTTTATTATTATTTTACACAAAGGCAGAGGGCAAATTTGTATTCACCGTGCAATTGTTCTACATCTTATCTCTTGTCTGTGGACCATGTAAAGATCTGTTCACAACAGACGGAATCAAACCGGTTGGTTTTCTGGTGCGGCTGGTCAGCATTGGTTTTTCCCATGCCTTTAAGTCACCAATGCCAACCCCAGCTTGGGCTGGACACCTGTGCAAAAAGCTTCAATGCTCATCAGGTTGTTCCAGTTTCAATAAAATGTCTTGTCAGTCACCCTTGTGTCAAAGCGCAATATATAGGCGCTGCAGTGGTGAGATGTTAACTTCCTCCCCTGCTTTACAGGAGGTTGTGGGTTCGATCCCAACCCTGTATATTTTAAGTTTGCATAATCTTCCCATGGTTGTGTGGATTTTTCTCTGGGTCTTCTGGTTTTTTCCTCCACGTTTTGAAACATGCGTTTAGAGTATTTGGCTGCAATACATTTCCATGTGATGAGCTACTTGGTTGAGCTATCATTTGTGGCCAGGTCGCTTCTGAAAAAGAGCTACAGTAGAACCTCTGGTCACGAACGCTTCTGACCACGACCAAATCGGGTTCCGACCAAAAAAATTCACAATTTTTTTAAATCTGGTCACGAACACATACTCGGGTGGCGATCAAACGCGGCCTCGGCCGATTTACCCTTCCGCACCATTTTTTTGTAAGCGCCAAATTTCCTGTTGTTTGTTTCGGTCAGTGTAGTCATACCCCTCCCCCCTCATTCAAGCCGTAATTTAGAGAGCGTAAGCGCTGAGTACGTAAATCGCTAACATAAGAACCCGTTAATCTCTTCTCGCATCATTCATATGATGATGCTGTGAAGTAAACGTTCGTACGATATTACGGTGAATGCTTCGATCAAATCAGTCGAATGAAGCACAGCAACTGGACGCAAACCATAGTTTGCAGTGCATCAGTACCACTGTCATGGAGGACGTAAACTCAAGCACCGAAGTAACAACTGAGGTGGAACCAACAACAGGAGTGGAACTCACCCAGCCTCCCAGACCTGCAGTCGAGAGGAGACTACCAGGGCACAGACCGTATGTGAAGTGGCCTGGCGCCAGTGACAAGAAGTTGTGGGAAACAGTGAATACTGACCGTACCTTGACCCTCGAGAAACTTCGGGGCACAGTGGAGAAGAAGTTGGAGAGGATGGGGGACATCATCTATGAGTACTGGGCAGAAAGCTTTGGAGTGCAAGAGGCAAAAGGCGGGAGAAAGGTTCCAACCCCACCAGTTTTCAGGAGGCAACAAGAAATCAAGCGCCTCGTTCAAGAAAGGAGACAGCTTAAGAAACAGTGGAAGAAGGCCTCGGAAGTGGAAAAGGAGGGCATAGAGGCACTTCAGGCTGACATCAAAACCCGGTTGGCATCCCTCCGTAGAGCAGAGAACCTACAGAAACGCAGAAGGAAGAAAGAACAAACTAGAACTCGATTCTATAAAGATCCCTTCAAGTTCCTTAAAAGTCTCTTCACGAAGGAAAAAAGTGTAGTTCTAAAAACAACAAAGAAAGACCTAGAGGAGCACCTGAGAACAACAAACTTTGACTCAAAGCGACATGAACATCTGGCCATTCCATCAGATATCCCACCCATTGAACCGCCGGAACATCATATTGAGACCAGCCCTCCGACATGGAAAGAGGTGGAAAACAGTTCGACGGGCAAGAACAGCATCAGCCCCGGGGCCAAATGGAGTCCCGTACAAAGTGTACCTGCAAAGGAATGCGTACGTCGATACATCTGTACAGAAGGCAGGAATATCAGGGTTCTCTGGCTGCTTGGAACATTCCAGCATGATCTGGCACCAGATCCAAATGGCCAAGGTGGAGAAAAGGGACCTCCATGTAGTCTTCCTCGACCTCGCCAATGCATTTGGCTCTGTGCCCCATGAACTCCTGTGGTCTGCCTTCAGATTTTTCCACATACCAGACACCATCACAACCCTGGTGAAGTCGTACTTCCAGGATCTGCAGTTCTGCTTCACCACCTCAGAGTTCACCACCTCATGGCAATGCCTGAATGTAGGTATAATGGCGGGATGTACCATTTCTTCGTTGGCATTCATAATGGAAATGAAGGTTATCATCAGATCCTCAAAATGGGTTGCTGGTGGACAGCGAGTCGACTCTGGTTTTCGCCTCCCTCCACTCAGAGCCTACATGGACGACATTACAACATTGACCACCACTGTCCCATGCACCAGGAGACTGCTCAGAAAACTTGAGGAGAACATCAGCTGGGCCCGTATGAAGATTAAACCATCCAAGTCACGCAGCATCTCGATTGTGAAGGGAGTACTCTGTGACCTGAAATTCTTCATCGGAGATGACCAAATCCCAACAGTGTCTGAGCAGCCGGTAAAAAGCCTTGGAAGGTGGTATGATGCAAGCCTGCAAACACAAAGACCAGGTGCAACAGCTGCGCAAAGACATCAGTAGTAGCCTACAATCCATCGACAACACCCAGCTACCTGGAAAGTTAAAGGCCTGGTGTCTGCAGTTTGGTCTCCTACCCCGGGTGTTGTGGCCCCTAGCAGTGTATGAGGTTCCAATCTCAACAGTGGAGAAGATGGAAAGAGGAGTCACAGGCTACTTAAAGAAGTGGCTCGGAGTTCCACGATGCCTTACCACCATAGGCCTCTATGGAGATGGTGTCCTCAAGCTGCCCCTCACCAGTCTAACAGAGGAATTCAAGTGTGCAAAAACCAGGCTCCAGATGACACTGAATGAATCTCGAGACCCAGTGATGAGCAACAACACGCCGACCTTGGCAACTGGGCGCAAATGGAGGCCAGGAAAAGCAGTCCAGGAGGCAACAGCAGCCCTCAGACATGCTGACATTGTGGGTCATGTTCAGCAAGGGAGAGGATGCCTTGGGCTAACTAGCCGTGCTGCTTGGAGTAAGGCCACTGCACCAGAGCGGCGGAAGATGGTAGTGCAGGAAGTACGCCATCAGGAGGAGGCTGCAAGGTGGGCCAAGGCAGTCTCTCTTGCCAAACAGGGACAGTGGACTCGATGGGACAGTGTGGAGAAGAGGAAGATCAGCTGGAAGGATCTGTGGGCCATGGAAGCGAGGCGGTTGAGCTTTTCCATCAGAGCAACATATGACGTCCTTCCAACACCAGTTAATCTTCACCAATGGTATGGTGAAGATCCGGACTGTGCCCTCTCTTCCATGCCAGCCAACCTCGGGCACATACTCACAGGGTGTAAAACAAGCCTCACCCAAGGACGCTATACTTGGCGTCACAACCAAGTCCTTAAAAACCTTGCGTCCGCCCTGGAGGACAAGCGAGCTGCCACCAACTCCCTACCACCCCCAGCAGCATCACACCCCTTACGGACGACCTTTGTCCGCGAAGGGGCTAAACCACCGAAGAGCGGCTCTACACCATTAGAGCGAGACCAGCTGCGCTTGGCCCGCGACTGGAAAATGCTAGCTGACATTGGCCGGCAACTTGTGTTTCCTCCGGAGATCGCAACCACCACCCTAAGACCTGACATGGTGCTCTGGTCCCATTCGCTCAAGAAGGTCTTCATCATTGAGCTCACAGTACCCTGGGAGGACTCAGTAGATGAGGCTTATGAGCGAAAACATCTGCGCTATGCTGATCTAGCTGCCGAAGCACGGCATCATGGCTGGAACACAGAAGTCCGACCAGTGGAGGTGGGCTGCAGAGGTTTTGTGGCAACATCTACAACCAGACTGCTTAGAGACCTGGGAATTAAGGGCCAGAGCCAGCGTTCGGCAATCAGAGCTGTATCGGAGGCGGCAGAAGGCAGCAGTCAGTGGCTCTGGATGAAGAGGAAAGACCCCAGCTGGGCCCCAAAGTGAGAGGGCCAGGAGGTATGCAGTCAACAATGCTTGACTCAGGGAGGAGGACGCCCCTGCCATGCATAGTCCCATGGGATGTTGGATATCAACAACAAGCTAACTCCTATTACTAATTGGGAATGGGACGCAAGCGTAGGATTGATCACCCTGGCGCTGGCCGCCTTTGGGGAGGGTGTATAGTATGAAAGGCTCCCCTCAAAATGGGTTGCTGGTGGACAGCTCCCCAAATTTCACCAGGCTCACTGTTCATGAACTCTTGGAAGTGCTTGCACAAAGGATAGTAACATCTCATACTGTGTTCTTGGAATCTTAACTTACTTTAAATAAAAACATGAATTGCTCATACGAATATTCTCTTTCTCAGAATCGACCGACTGATGTAGCAGACGAAACAATCATCTTGTTGAACAATTCTAAACCTTGACGCAGCAATGTTAGTTTTCTCTGTTGTTCAAGGTTTTCTCAGTGTTATGCAATGTTTTTACATTTAGTTTACTATTACACTGTGAATTCTATGGCATAATTAACTATTTTTCTGCTTATAAATCTTTAAAAAACAATATTTATATACAGTTCGTAGGAGTCTGGAACGGATTAATCGTTTTACATACGATCAAATCGGGTTGCGACCAAAGTAAAGTTATGGAACGAATTATGGTCCTGACCAGAGGTTCTACTGTACATAGCTCAGTACATAGCTCATAGCTCAGCTCACCTGCTAAAATTAAAAGTATTTTTTAATAGTTTTTTTATGTTTGTATATTTGAACCGTTTTTAGCTGGTAACCACATTAATTCATTTGGATTTTCATTCCAGAGCATAAAAACACATTTTGATGTTTTGTTTCCGGATATGTGGCGGTTAATACTGGTTTTGTGTTCTGTTTTTTTGGTTTTGTTTGACCCACTGATGTAATTGTGTTCCCTACTTGGTGTTGTGTTGTATTGTGAATGAGACAGGCCTGCAAGAGGGGCGACGTGGAGATGGTCCGGTTGTTGCTGGATAACTTTGCTGACTGCAGTGCGATGTTGGTGCAGCAGAGCGCAACCCAAGCTCATCAAAAACTGTACTCCAACCAGATTATTTCTGAGATGATTGCCAACAACAGACAATTGTAAGTGACTCTTCACACTCCAACCGGGCCAAGTGACTCACTGGTAGAGCACCTCCGATTAGCACGGTTGGCTACGTACAGTGCAAAATAAGTTCTGCGTACATACAGAGTACAGCGGCGTTCTTGATTAATACAGTGGCGTTCTTAATTCATATGGAGAGATGTGTGGCCTGTTGGACAAACTGGATCCTTAGAGGTTATGAGAAGCTGAATTTCTCATGGCTCAGTCAAGATTCCTCAGTGTGGTAGCCAAGTTTTAACGTAGAAATATACCCATAATGTGAAGAAGTCTGCACGCCTGCATGTAAGGGTTTCAATAATTATAAAATGACTTTATGTGGAACCGTATCTATTGGCATATTATTTGAGAAAAGCCTAGCTGAGCCTAAGTCCTTTTTAGTGGGGTTCCATTCGTGATAGTTTGGCTTGAGAACCCCAAAAAAAACCTCCAAGAATATAAGTGAATACCACTCAAAAGTTCCCACAGAAGTGTCTATGAACCCATTTACTGGATTCCAATCTCCTGGCCACCTTAAAGCCCACTGTCTATGGAAGATTTATGAAAATGTACATGATCCATCAATCCCTGACTCCAAACCGATGAGATCCTGGATTCAATCCAAGTTTCGGCCACCTGATTAAACCCATGTTTTCGAGTTTAGTAAGTTGATACTCTCAGTGTAATCACTGCAGATGATAACAATGCAGGTCACAACAATACACTCACCAACTCACACGCTCGCGACACTGCAGGTCAAAGCATTTCATTTTCTGATTCTGTCCACACTCTGCCCCAGTACGAAGAAATGCAAAGATAATTGTTTTGACCTGCAGTGTATGGCATAATCGTCGATTACATGTAATTCACACTTGATAATAAGGAACTAAATATTCACAATATACTTTTTACAATTTAATTACACCAAAACCATTAGTGGACAGTTTAGTCCGAACCACTTGCCATCGCCAATCGAATAGATGGTGGAAGTCTTGCACTTCACTGCGTGGGAAAGGCCAAAGTTTTTTCCTGATTGTTTGGAAGTATTTATTTTATTTTTATTTGCGCAATAAATATAAAATAAGTGTGTAGAATGAGAGGAGACAGAGCCATAGCATGTGCAATTATATATATGTGTGTTGAACTTCTTTCGCACCTTACGTAGCCAACCGCGATAATTGGAGGTGTGGGGGAAGGACAACAAACTAAACACACAGCAGTTCTAAAGAAATTAATTTTCAACATAGACTGTTACAGCTTGAGTACATTCTCCATGAGCTTGCAGTGTCCCATTTTTTCTGTATTCAATGAATACTGAGTGTGATATTGACTGTATAAATGCAAACCTTGTGTTCTCTTAAAAATGACATATGCAGTGGTACCTCGGTATACGTCGTTAATTCGTTCTAGAAGGTAGGACTTTTACCGAAAATGACGTATACCAAACGAATTTTTCCCATAAGAAATAAAGGGAAAGGAAATAATCCGTTCCAGAGTATAAGAAATTATATTTTATATGGCATATTATACATTAATGGGGTTGTATAAAATAATTTAGACACTACGTATTACTAAAATGCATACATAAATTCAAATAAATGCATAAATAACTTAAAATAAATTGAAATAAAAATAAAATGTTACGTCACTTTACCTTGCTGAGAGGAGTTGATAGCCTACGAGGATGGTGGTGAGGAAGGGGAGGAGGAGATGTTATTTTTTGGAAGGAGAGTCCTCTTCCATTAAAACTTCAGGAAGCTGAAATTCTGGGGTTTTTTCTCTTTCTCTTTTATGTCTTTTTTCTTGACTTGGACCTGGTTGAGGCTCACCAGATTTGAGTTTTACTAAAAACCTGTCCATTGAAGTTTGTTTTTGCCTTTTTCTAAGAATGTTCCTGAAGTGTGACATTGTCTGGTCATTCCACACAATACTGTTACAACGGCTTGTTCGAGCCGTAACAGTATTGTGTACGCGGGTACTGTACTCAGTGACTCATCCCGACCCATACAAGTTCTAGCAAGCACGTCGTATCCCAAGCAAGACGTCATATCCCAAGACATTTTTTTCTCGTCAAAACATGACGTATACCAAATTCGACGTATTCCAAAGCGGTTGTATACCGAGGTATGACTGTACATACACAAATACTAAGCTATTGTGAAAGCCCAGTGTTCCGTTTGTCTGTCCATTTGTCCATCAACACAATTATAAGAGGATTGCAGAAGTCCTGAATCAAAAAGTAATAAAGTGGGGGGTAATAGTTGATCTAAAAGGTTTCCGAAAATTGTCGACCCTCCCTCAACAATTATTTTTACCCCCCCCTCCCCGTAGGCATATATACCGTCACACCCTGCATACAATAGAGTAGTATCTAGTGACTCTATAGTAGTATCTGGCTTTACAGTAGTATCTACTGACTCTATAGTAGTATCCGCTGACTATAGTAGTATCCGCTGACTATAGTCGTATCCGCTGACTATAGTCGTATCTGCTGACTATAGTAGTAACTACTAACTCTATTGTAGTATCTGCTGACTCGCAGTATCTACTGACTCTGCAGCAGTATATACTGACTGTAGTAGTACCTACTGAATTTATAGTAGTGTATATATACTCTATAGTAGTGTAATGACTCTCGGACAACTTCTGTAAATCTTTGTTATTTATTTATTAAGGCGCGTCATGCAGAAACTTTATCTCGTGCCTACAGATACTTGGGCAAGGAGTAACATATAGATACTTGGGCTAGTGTAATATACAGCTACTTGGCTAGTATAATATACAGATACTTGGGCTAGGATACCCCACAGATACTTGGGCTAGGATAACACACAAGTAGCGACTTACGTGAAGATAATTACATCCCGAAGACAGCCAAAGCGTGGAGACAGCAGTCGACCCCTGATCCCACGGCAGCCCCGAGCTCACTCGCCCGCCGCCTTATATCTCTCCTCAGTGTCGCCTCGCTCCACCCCCGGTCACACCCCCTTTCTGGAATTGTCTCGGCCTATCCCAATCCTCCCCAATGGTTCCCTCCTGTAATTATTCCTTGTGACTACTTGGCCACACACTGTCCCTGCACCCTCACTGTCTCCCCTGACGCACTGTCTCCTCTCCACGTACTATTTCCACACATGCCCTGTTTCTCTCTCCACACTGTCCCTACAGTATCCACTGACTTTCGTAGTATCTACTAACTCTATAGTAGTATCTACCGACTTGATAGCAGTATATACTGACTATGGTAGTATCTACTGACTGTGGTAGTATCTACTGACTCTATAATAGTATATATCGACTATATAGCAGTAACTTTTCACTTCACAGAGTGCCGTGGTGAGGCCTAGTCCCATGGAGAGCTGCCGGCCTTGCCTAGATTGCCTAGCCGGCCAAGGTGGCACCTTGGCCGGCTGGGGCTGGGCTGCTACCCCCCACCCCCCACCATCCTCCCGCCAGCTCTACAATAGTTGTGTAGTGACATCAGGGATGTCACTGTATGGTGCCGGCCTGAGAGGGCCGTGGCGTGCGATGCACTGTCATCGCATACACCCCGTGAGCAGGTGTCGTACCAGCCCTAGCGGGGCTTGGTGAGCACTGGGTTAGCGTAGGCACCACGCATAGCGTATAGTGCGAGCTCCCACCAGGGGAAGTGGGAGAGTGTTAGCCCAGGGGCAGGGTTGCCCTGGGCCATGGCACTCTGGTTGACCCCGTAGACACGTGATCCAGAGTGTCCACAGAGAGGCCCACTGGTGGGGGGGGGGGGGCTAGGGGGTGATCACGTGTCGGGGGAGAGCTCTCGGAGAGGGATGGAGAGGGAGCTAGAACGCTCGAAGGTGGGTGGGGCCAAGGGCGGAACGGCCCTGACCCGGGGGGGATATAAGATGGTTCCCTGAGAGGGACCGGGGTCGCTGCATTCTACAAGCTGAAGCTCCATGTCTACAAGCTGGAAGCTGTCCTACGAGGCATCAACACGTGGTCGGGGACCCGAGTGAGGGTCTGACCCTTCGTAGCTATAACTCCTACGTATAGAGTAGTTAGCTGGGTGGTCACCAACCTAGGCTGTATCTGGTGAAGGGGCAGTTACCCCTTTGTGTTAGCGGGTTGATATTACAATAAAAAGTGTTGCCTCTAAAGAGCAATGTCTGCGACTCAGTTTGACCCACTACAGTAGTATCAACGGACTATAGTAGTAACTACCGACTCTATAGTAGTACCTGCACATATTGGGGTGGGGGGGGAGAAGAGGACATCACACTGTGAAGAATTTACCTCAGCGTTGTGTTTTTTTTGCATTTTAAATTGTTTTTCCCCCCCCCCCCCCCCCACTGAGTCAGCGTTTTCGCGCATGCGCAGATGCGTGATTTGGCGCTGCCCTCTGCATATAAAAGTAATAAATTGTTAATTCAACTACTTTTAACTTGACGGATGGGAAATACGAATAGCGCTTTTTTGTCCCAGGGCATATTGCGTGGTATCTGTGTACTTTTTCGATACGTAATCCCCACAGTTTGTCAGTTAAAATCATCACAAGGTACTCACACAGACAGACACACAGACAAAAAATGACTTTCAAAGGTAAGATGTCTCTATATTTGGATTTAAAGCTTTCGTGACTGCAGGGATTCATATTCTTGGTTCTTTCGGTAAAGAACCAAGAATATGTCTGTATATGCGTCATTGCGTGCTTCCTACCTGCCATCTTGCTTTCGTGATGCATTTAGAGAGGATCAATCTGTATGCATATCTCGTTTTCTTTTTAGTTTTTGACCTGACACCCTGGACACCCTTATAAGCGAGACCTTCCAACTCTGCACGTTATCCTGGTTAAATATTTAAATAGCACAGCAGAGTGCGTCCGAGGGAATGTATTCCCAGTATCACACAGCAGATAAGTACATTACTTTAGAATTGCGAGTGCACATAAGCAAGTTGTGTCCCGTCATGTGCAGCTCCATTAAAATGTGAACAGTGTTCTAATCAGGTGTGTATTTATTCCCACAAGCCCTCCAGGCTTATCCTAAATTCCAGATTCCTCAAGTCTGGCTTTGAAGTGGTTGTGTAATTGAGAGAAAATAAATAAATTAGTCTACCTGGTGCATGAAGATATCTCAGCGGGGTAAGAAACAGCCTGGGATCCTCCCAAACATGTGGTCTTTTCCACATGCGTTGGAGCAGGATGTCTGGAGATAACCTATGCGAACGAGGGGATAAACCCTTCCTCCTAAGATGTTCTCTCACCTCAAAACGCTAACGTGAGATGAAGACACCTTTTTTGTAGTCTGCAAAGTTCGTGAAGATACAAGGAAATTCGCACTGGACGCCAGCCTGAATGCGCAGCAAGGACCCTTGACTTTGTGATATCGCATGTAGCGCCGCGTTTCGTTCAAGCGGCGCTCGCCCCGAATGTAGAGCGGGAGGGGGTGCGTGTGGCGTGTGGCGTGCAGGCTCAGCGGTGCGGCGTTGGACAAAATCCAGGAATACTTTGAGGAGGATGTGAAGCTGCTAGATCCGCTGTTCCCCATGACGTGCCACCGAGTCGGTGACGGCTGTGAATGCAGCGTGCAGTTCGAGTACGAGCCAGCCGACGACCCCCCGGCAGGTGAGCGCCCCTCTGCCACTTGCATGCACCGAGAAGACTTAATTTCTCTGGACGTAACGAAGGATTTGGGAGACTTCGGAGGAGATGCAAAATAACCGTAAGTAGCATCATTGTGCGGAGAATTAAACTAAACACATACTAAACAATTTTTATTTTACCAGGTAAGGCCCTCTGAGCTGTATAGGTCTTTTTTAGAAGCGACCTGGCCACAAATGATAGCTAATTTAAGTGGCTTATCATGTGGAGGCAAAAACCGGAGGACCCAGAGAAAAATCTACACGACCACGGAGAGAGATAGACACACGCGAACTCCAAATACACGGCCCAGCGGTAGCATGTTCGCCACGCTTGTTGCAGAGGTTCGCAATTCGAGCCAGACAACTGACCCGGTAAACACTACTGTCTAATAACCATTAAAATGCTGTGTATGTTTTATTTTTATTATCTTATTATTTCCCTTCTACGTGACTTTACCGAAAGAACCAAGATGAATCCCTGCAGTCACGAAAGCTTTAAATAGAAATTTAATACTGTGTACTGTTTGCGTCACAGTGGACATTAAAGGTCTCGTGCTGTCATTAGAAAGATTGGGCGTCTTGGTTAAAATTTTCCAAATTATACATTTCCGAAAATTGGTCATTTGTCATTACATATGGCAATCATCGTCCCCAACTGACAGACCAATGCCCACTTGCAGGCCAGTGTTGAGTCACATTTTATGGCACAGGTGTAGTGAGTTCTCAGCGAGACAGACGACGTAGTTGAGGCACACTCGTTTATTTAACCAAAGGCGGTAACAACACTTGAAGGGGTAACGGCCCCTTCACCCATACTCAATGGGAAACACCCCTAGCACTATTCCCTGACTGTCCTATTCCCAGTCCTCCACTACGAGTGCTAGGGGAAGCTATCTGATCCGACCCTGGTCAAGCACGGATCCCGGCACCCAGCCAACCAGACCGTGCTCTTACAAGAGCAGCGGTCCTGGAGCTCTTGGGGCCGCGCCACTGGCTTGCCCTGCTCGGCCCTGACAAGGACAACGAGCCAGGGGAGTCCCAGGGCCTATTCTGCTGGTCTTCAGTCTTCACTGGTAAAGCTTCAAGCACTGGCCTCGAGCCCTCTGGCTCCCCGCCTTTTATAGGAATCCTCTCCGAGGGGTGGGGCTATGGGGAATCACAGCGTCACCCATGGCCCCCCAGGGTTAACCGATGCGGACGTGGGTGTAGACACCCGTGTGTGGGTGCAGACACCCTTGTGTTTTTGTCCGCCTTTCTCCCCGTAACAACCCCTACACAGGGATGGCTGCTATTGGGGGTCCCCTTGGTATGTTTGAGATGAGATGTGATGCAAGGTGCTTTGAGTTGCCACGCATTTAAGCAAATGGCATATGGAAGCAGATAAAAATATACAAGTGTAATGCGAGCAAGAACAGGGTGGTTGCTGGCCTCCGCGCCACTCACACGGCCCGGAGTATTGGGGGGCGGAGCCTGGTTGGCGGAGCGTGTGGGAGGAGCCACTGCTCACCTCGGCTCCAATGGGAGACGGGGTGAACGGGGGGCAGAGACGGGGGCAGTACGGGAAGGAGGAGTCAGGGTCACGTGATGGGGAGGATATAGG
>CM025656.2:8035269-8062213 GCA_014621495.2 Entosphenus tridentatus
CACACGTAGCTAGCGAGTGGCTAGCGGAGTGTGCGGGGGGCCACACGGAGGAAGCAGAGCGGCCAGCGGTGTGGGCGAGGGCCACACGGAGCGTGCGCGGGGCGCACGGCAGAGGCGGCGCGGGTCCGGACGAGGACCAGCGGGGTGCGAGACAAGAACCAAAATAAAGGACGAACGGAGACCTACATCGCCTGACCGAGTCCTTTATTACACAAGTAATGAAAAAAGCTAATAATACGCCTCCATCCCATATTGGTCCTGAAACACAAAAAATGTGTGTCCACATACCATTGAGGACATAGCTTTATAGGAGTGCATTTTTACAGCAGCATTGGTTTAATGCCAGCAAACTGTACTGGTTTTGACATGGTGTCTAAAATCATCAACTCAAACCAAACTTTACCTAAATAGCACAATTCGTGCAAAGAATGCAATACAAAGTGCTTTGCAGGACAATGAAGGGACTGCCGCAATGTAAACAAGAAGAATTATATTTAAAAATTACAACACGTAATAAAAGCATCCAAATTAAAAGGCAATCTGAAAAGATACATTTTTTTTTCGGTTAGATCACGTAAATATATAAATGTGTCATTGGTAGGGCTATTTTAATAAACAGTAGACAGGAAGGACAAGTTCAAAAGGGCTCGCATCATGCACATGCATAATGTACGTTGCCTCGGTAATCTCCCCCCCAACATTGTGCAAGAGCGCAGAAGGGTGGTCAACACATCTACGCGACAGCCAGTAAATCTAGCTGTCGCCTGATGAAGCTAGTTGGAATTACTGGCGAAACGTCGTACTCAGTTTGTAAATGTTGTGACTTGGCTCTCCAACACACCGGTGTGCTGTACTAGTGACAACTTGGCATGTTCTGTTTACGTGACAACCCTTACTAGTTGGCTGTGTCGGGTGGTGGCGGGTTTTAACGACACATATTTACGCGATCTAACCCAAAAACCTATTATGGATGATATTGGTCGCGAAAGCCTACGTGTTCAACTTAAAAGGTATGTTATAAGATTTTTGTTTAAAAACATTCACTGATTCTGATGCCCTCAGATCTTCAGGCAGGCCGTTCCAAAGGCAAGGACCATACAAGCTAAAGGTTGCCTCATAAGTTTGGGTCCTGGCCTTTGGCACAACCAAGAGATCAGTGCCAGAGGACCTGAGGGATCTACTTGGTTCATACCTTAAAAATATGTCAGACATGTAGTCAGGTGCCAGCAGAGGTGACAGCTTCTCATTGCTCAGTGTCACATGGACTTCAGCACTGAGTTTTACAGTAGTTGCAATGGGAGCCCCAGCATCATGTAAATGGTGGCTAATTATGTTAAAGATGTGCATGCATTGATTGAAGACTGTGTCAAACTCTGTGCAGTAAAACAGTGATTCAGGTTATGAAGAAATATAAGTAACAATAAACAAGCAGACTATTTGACCTCACCTATCTGTTCCTTGACATGAACATTAAGTATTTTTTACACCCGTTAACCACACGGCCTTCTGGAAGAACATACATTTGGCAGCATTGGTTTAACTGTTTGTGAATGAGTGTCTCGCCCTTCTGGTTGACATTCCGTGTGTGTGCACGTGTGCATGCGTGTGTGCGTGTTGCGCAGGCTCGAGCACTCTGCTTTTCCTGGTGCACTCCTCTACACAGGGCTGTGAGCGCATTGCATGCCGCCTCACCGGGGCTTGTGCCGTGCAGGCAGTGGTCCTGAACCAGCACTACCAGCTGCCTCTCTTCCTGGTGAGTACAACACCAATCAAGGGGAGTGCAAGGTGCAGCACGGTGGTGAGATGTTATCTCCCTCGCCTGGTAGGCAGAAAGGCGTACCTTCTATCCTGACCGTGATGCCTGTGTATTTGGAGTTTCTTGATTTGAAGGTTTCGTGACTGCAGGAATCCATGCTCTCTGGTAATTTCGGTAAAGTCACGTAGATAGAAAAATAAATAAAAGAACACGACGTTTCGGTCACAACATTAGCGTCCGTCATCAGGTGAGAAAGAATGATCTGCTGTTGTGGCTTTATACAGGCACGGGAGGGGGGGGAGGCTTTGTAGAGTTGGAGACATTAGCATGTCCATGAGGACATGATAATTTCTCCAGCCCCCACGTCCCTGCACTCCACAAACCCCTCCCCCCTCTCCCCCCCTGAACTCCTGCAGCCACGACTCTCCAAAGCTCCCCCCACCCGTGCCTGTATAAAGCCACAACAGCAGATCATTCTTTCTCACCTGATGACGGACCCTTGTGTTGCGACCGAAACGTCGTGTTCTTTTATTATTTTTTCTATCTACGTAACTTTACCGAAAGAACCAGAGAGGATTTGGAGTTTGCATGGTTCTCCGCATGGTTGCATGGATTTTTCTCCGAGTTCTCTGGTTTTGCACTGCGCAATTTAAAAACATGCATTTAGGTTATGTGGCTACTATCAATTCTGATATATGATGTAAGCCACTTTGATACCCTGTCATGTGTACCCAGGTCGACTGAACAAGAGTTAATAGCTCAATGGGCTTTACCTGGTAATAAAAAATGTTTAAATAAAATAGTTTTAACCTCTGAATATTAGCGGCGCGGGTGGCTCCAGGCATTGTGTGAACCCGTTACTGATTATGCAAATTCACCGTGAGCCACATTCTATTCGCTGCTGGGTAAAGGTATCCCCACTTCATTACCATCAGGTAATATGCACTGATTTAAGCATGTGTAGTGTGGTAAAATACACGGTGCGCACTGTTGGCCGAGGGCAGGCAGGTGCGCATGTGCAACGTGCACGGGTAAACCTCGACCTCATTAAGGGGAGAATCGGGTGCAGACGGGGTCGGCCCGGGGTTGCACGCTGACACGGAGTGTTGCCAGGGAGACGTGCGATAAGGGGTGATTGATGGCCTGAAAGGCGCCAGTTTGTCTGGCCCTAAAGAGACACAAGGGAGGAGCTGGACAATTTGGAAGGGGATATAAGGAGGCGCGGGAGAGCGGAGCGGGGGTTCGTGTTGCGGAGAGCAAGAGAGAGAAGACGTCTCGCTGCTGCCGGGAAGTCGCCGGACGGGTGATGGTTGATTCCCCCGCCCGGGTCGGATGAGTGAGTGGGTCTGAGGGAACGTAGGCTGCGGGAGCGCTGCTGTGTGCAAGCTCTGTGTGGGTGCTGCTGTGTGCGAAGCCTTGAGTGCAGAGCTCCTGAGAACAAGAGCTACTGTGTGCAAAGCCTTGAGTGCGGAGCTGCCGAGGAGGGCTGCTGTGTGCAGGTTAGCAAGGTGTAGCGTAGATAAGAGTGGGAATTGATTAACAGAAGTGACCTAGCGACATTGATAGGAGTCCCTACAATGTGCAAGAATAGGCTAATAAAGTGTAAGCAGGTGACCTGTTACAACGTGTCAATCTGAGTGATTTTACAAGACACTACATGTTTTTCACCACATTGTTGCTTTTCATTATGAAATTCATTTTTCCAAATATACTCCAACATCTAGACCCCACCAGCACCGCCACCATCGCTACCGCCACCACCAACATCACCGCGGCCACCACCATCACTACTGCCACCTCCATCACTGTATGTAAAATGGGTGTTGAGTGTGTATCTGCACGTGTTTGTGCATGGGTATCTCCGTCGCCTCTATTTCTCATCATCTCCGTATGTGCCGGTGTGAACTGTATAACCGTAGCTTGCTCTCTCTATCTCCGTGTCTGTGTCCATCATGTGTACTGCACATGGGCAGCACACCGACTGACACGGAGGCACATAAGTACACCTGCCACGTTCTTACAACATCAGTTCAGTGAAGTGCAATTCCTATTTTTTGTGGAAGGGAAGATCTTCACAGCAAAATTGTCCTCTTATCCATTGGTAATCCGTGGATCTTGGCACTTTTTCCTGGCATGTACTTTGGGAATTTCATCTAATTATCTGCGATATCCTTTACAGATGAGAGGAGTTCATAGGTAAAGGCACCCTATTATTTCCGATTATCATTGTTTTTTCCCCCCTTGGATAAATGGGGTAAGTTTATGGGATCTGCTATGTTCACTGTGAATAGGGGGATATCCCCTGTACATTGTGATCATTTTGTTTAAAATGCCTTACGATTATATCAACTGACAGTGGGTCAAGGTCACATTCTGGACATGAAGCGGTGGTGCAGTGGCTATCACATTGTGCGATAAACGCAACAATTTGTGTTTGATTCTTGGCGATTTCCTCTGTGCCTGCAGAAAAACAACTTCGTATTTTCATTCAACCCGGTGCCAGGCACGAACTCGCTCCTCGTCCGTTTCTCTACATCTCCTGCGCTGAAGGTAACAATCCACACAATGAAGCAACACTGCCCGTAGTAACGCTCATTTAGAAGAGAGTCGTGTATGAGTAACCAAACTCAATGGGACATCATGGATCTCAACTTAAGCTTAGAAAGTTTATTTTTAAACTATGATGGTATGTATTTTTTTGTTTCTAAGCTCTTACCTAAAACCCCAAGACGTCAAGCGGTCAGCAATAAATAGCACTATAAAAGTTTAAATGAGGGTGACAATGCTTCTTGAATTCAGCAAGGTCAAGAGCTTTGGAAAAGAGATGATGGGAGAGAATTCCGTGTAGGGGAAGATCACAAGACATTAGTCCACTTTGTGTTATCAAAATCTACAATTCATTTTTTACAATCAATTTTAATTGACTGATGAAGTTTAGATAATTTGCCATTAGAAAAATTTGAGACAGACGCCATCCAGGCATCCACTCTACGTCCATCTTTGTGGAAGAGGTACGTAGATGACACATTCGTCATCTGGCCACATGGCCGACCAGCTCTGAACCAATTCCTCAACCACATCAATTCCATACACCCAGCCATCAAATTCACCATGGAGGTGGAAAAGGATGGCAAGTTACCATTCTTGGATGTTTTAATGGAAAAGAGACCGGATGGCTCTATGGGACACTGTCTACAGGAAAGCCACTCACACGGATGCCTACCTAAAACCTGACTCCCACCACCTTCCATCCCAGAAGAATTCCCTCATCATAACTCTATACCATAAAGTTCGATGTATATCCGACCGTCATCACTTAGCCAGTGAACTGGAACACGTACACCAAGCTCTCAAGATGAATGGATATTCGGACCACACAATCCATAAAGCTATCACCCCAACCGTTGGGAAAGAACCCTCTGAGGACCACATCAAAACCATCACCTTGCCATACATAGCAGGGGTCACTAAAAATATTTCCAAAATCATGAGCAAACACAAAATCCAGGTTCGATTTAACACCGTACATAAAATTCGTGATCTGATCCCATCTGTGAAGGATGTGATCCCTGACATGCAATACTCCGACGTCTATAAACTAAGCTGTGTCTGCGGCAGTAGTTACATTGGGGAAACTAAGCGACATGTCTCGGACCATGTTCGTGAACATAAGGTAGATCTGAAACATGGTAGGACTAATACCTCGGCCGTGGCTGATCATTGTTTTAATGCGGTGGGCTCACACGAAATTGATTTCTCTAAGACGAAGGTACTTTGCAAGCCGACTGGCTATCAACAAAGATTCGTTCATGAAGCCATCCATTTCTATAGACACAGACACAATTTCAACCGAGAAGATGGGTACAAACTGAACAATCATTGGAAGGATGTTAATAACCAGTTTAAGTCATAACTGGCTGTGATGTTTCCATCCTACCTTCCGATGTTCGTAGTTATTTTCGACTCTCTGGTTTTACATTAACAGATTAAATGTCTTTACATTAACAGGTTAAATTTCTCACTAACACAGCCACCGTTATATTCTTTGTTCTTTCGGTAAAGTCACGTAGAAGGGACACAATAAAATAATAAAAATATAAAACAATAAAATCATCACAGCGTTTCGATTGCAACACAAGCAATTATCATCAGGTGTGAAAACCACAGCAAGAAAATTTAAAAAAAGTGGCGTTTATTTCTTAACGTTAGCACCACGACAGCGACTTGACATTTGTTCAGATGGACGAGTCGATCTATGTTTGGAAAAGAGGAGGGGGGAGAGGAAGAGAATGGAAAGTAATCTGAAAGTCACCGAATCTCTCATGGTAGCCATCTGTTCATGAGGCTATCTACAGATACAAATACAGAGACAATTTCAACCGAGAAGATGGATTCTGGCTTAGCAATCATTGGAAGGATTTGATTAACCATTTCGGGTCTTTATTGATTGTGTTCACGCTTACGTTGACTTTCAGACCGCTTTCCATTCTCTTCCTCTCCCCCCTCCTCTTTTCCTAACATAGATGGACTCGTCCATCTGAACAACTGCCAAGTCGCTGTCCGTGGTGCTAACGTTAAGAAAAAAAAGCCACTTTAAAAAAAAATTATTGCTGTGGTTTTCACACTTGATGATAATTGCTTGTGTTGCAATCGAAACGCCGTGATAATTTTATTGTTTTATATTTTTATTATTTTATTGTTTCCCTTCTACGTGACTTTACCGAAAGAACCAAGAATATGAATCCCTGCAGTCACAAAAGCTTTAAATCAAAATTTACAGCCACCGTTGCTTGTTTTCCTCGATGTGGCACTGGCTCTGCAATCTTACAATGACATGCTAATCTCTCACAATACAATGGCCACCTCTGCATCTTCGTCGTCGTGGAGGTAGCTCTCCGATCTTACATTTACATGCAAATTTCTCACTTTAACATCACTAGCCCCGCCCACTTCGCTTATGACCCTTGGGATATACCAATTTTAAACCTTTAAAACATCCTACCCTCAGCAGCTTTCCCGCTATTTTTTCTCCTGATGACGATTGCTTGTGTTGCGATCGAAACGTCGTGGTTTTTTGTTATTTTTTGTTATTTTCTTTGAACCTATATACTATTTAAGGATACGACACAGTGGCATTGAGTCTTTGTGTCTGTGTCTCTTTCTGTGTGTCTCTGTATTGTCTTTCTCTGCTTGTGTGTTTGTCTGTGTGTCTCCGTGTCTGTGTTTTGTCTCTCTCTCAAATTTAGTTGTACGTGATGACGACTGCTTGTGTTGCAATCGAAAAGTCGTATTCTATTTAATTTATTTTCTTTCTACTTGACTTTACTGAAAGAATCCAAGTACTATCAACGTGTCTTTACCAAAAGACCCAAGAATATTAATTTGTCATTAGGAGTTCAGGTCTGTCGTGGCTCTTGTGCAAAGTAACCCTACAATGGTAACTAGTACTCAGAATGTGCACAGATAGTGTTATGAGGGGAGGTTACTAAAGTCGAGTCGACCACGGTGCCATGGTGGTGAGATGTTAACTATCTCGCCTAGTATGAAGGAGGTCGTGGGTTCGATGCCGATCCTGAGGCCTGTATATTTAGAGTTTACATGTTCTCCCAATGGTCATGTGGATTTTTCTCCAGATCCTCTGGGTTTTCCTCCGCATTTAGAAGAAACATGCGTTTAGAGTTTGGTTGCTATACATTTACACATGATAAGCCACTTGGTTGAGCTATCATTTGTGATAGCCAGGTCACTTCAGAAAAATAGCTATACAATAAAACCTTGGATTGCGAGCATAATTTGTTCCGGAAACGTGTTTGTACTCCAAAGCACTCGTATATCAAAGCGAATTTCCCCATAATAAATAATGGAAACGCAGATGATTCGTTCCACAGCCCAAAAATATTCATGTAAAAATAATTCATACAAAATACCTTTTTATATTTTTATTATTTAAATTTAATATAAAGTAATCAAATGTATTAAATGTAATCGTGGCTGGTTAATGACAGTGAAAGTAGGACGACTTTCACTGTCATTAACGGAATCACTGCCATCTGTTGGCTCACTGGAATCTTTTTCTTTTTGTGCGACTTTAACAAGGAACCTATCCAATGACACTTGCTTTTGCCTCCTTTTGAGGAGGCAAAAGGCATTGTTGCAGTACAGTTAATAAAGAACAGTCACTACACTTGGACACAAAATTTAAAAAAATGCTTTACGCACACACACGTGGTCACAACATTATCGTAAACAGTATAAGCTCGCACGGATGTTGACTACGAGTGAGGCACGCCGACTGAGACCGAGCATGGGAGACGATTACCCACAATCCCGCAGCGAGAGAGAGACAAGAACCATCGGCTCAGTTGTGATCACGTGACGCTCGGCAGACAAAGCGTATACGTACTAATCGTATTGCAAGACCTCACTCGTTTATCAAGTTAATATTTATTTTAAAAAATTGCTTGTCTTGCAAAACACTCGCAGACCAAGTTACTCGCAATCCAAGGTTTTATTGTATAGCCCATTGGGCCGTACCTGGGAAAATGAAAATAAAAATTATAAATAGATTGTAGTGGCGCACGGCTGTCATCCATGTGAGGCTGGCACCCGAAACAGCAGTGGCTGGCTTATTCATGTGGAGTGCGGCTTATGACAAGCACAACCACCACGGGGCATTTAGCCTTCTCGCTACACACAAGTCTCTGGATTCCCGGGAGCTCTTGAAATTCTTCGGAAACCATGGTGGTTCATGCAGCAAGACAAACCCCGGTTGGAAGCTCGCTGGGGCCACTTTCCTACCGCGCGGGCACGCCCCCCAATTTGCCATTTTGTGCGAGATGACTGAAGCCCATGTGCAGAAGAGCATGAAGGTAAAGCCGCCAACAAACGGTTCATTATATGTTCACGATGTTAGTCATAGGGGACCCTACAAAGGCTTCCAGTATGAAAATTACCTTTCCTGAATGAGGAATTTGTAGATAATCCCACGGTCTCATAAGAGGATCTAGTCTCTGCCCTAAAGCCCCAAAAAGAATCCCAATTGACACAATTGCAGATGGTCCCCGAGTTTGTTTCTTTTGTCATTCACTTTGTCTGGTCCGCTTAAACGCATTACATTGTGGAGCAGGTGAACGTGATGTAGTGCAGCAGGCCAATGATTGTGTGTGATGATTGTGCAGTAGGTGAACGTGAGGGGGTGCAGCAGGTCAATTATTGTGTGGGTGCAGCAGATGAACGTGGTGGTGTGTGATGTGTGCAGAAGGTGAACGTGATGGTGTGTGGTGGTATTTGGTTGGTCAGTGCAGCAAGATGAACGTGATTGTCTATGCTGCAGGTCAATGATGGTGTGTGGTACTGGTGCAGCCGGTGAACGTGATGCTTTGTGGTTGTGTATGGTGGCGAGTGCAGCAGTTTAACGTGATGGTGTGTGATGGTGTGGGATGGTTGTGCAGCAGGTGAACGTGATGGTGTGTGCTCACGCCGTGTCTCTCAACGGCTAAGCAGCCACAGAGAAGGAGCGCTCTGCCATCCCTCGGTAGCATTCTCCGCGTGAAGACCCGGGGGCGGCCTGGGTGGTGCAGCGCCGAGCACTCGTTCCACTGCTGCCGCTACTTTACCATCACCACACTTCACATTCATTTACAACCGTGAGAGCCGTGCAAGGGAGGTCCTGCTCGCACAGTCCATGGGTGTTTCACATTTTAGCTATCATGATCCAGTCATAATCCAGCATCTGGGCGACCTTGTTTATAAAACTTCCGCATGTTTACTGTGTTACGTGAATTGCATAAACTTGTGCATTTGATCTATTTCACGATTACAGAAGTGAGCAAAGTAGTGATGTACAATTGCTTGATTCTGTAACTGCAAACACCCATGGTGATTTGGCTATAATTCCTTCACTGTAGTCATATTTTATTAGATTTACAGCTAAATGTTACTGTTGTGAATTTGAATTTCCCAGTGTGCTGGGCATGCATATAACTGCTCACCCCATTTTATTTGTTAAACTCATGCCACCATGATTGGAGTTTTGTCACGTAAACAAAATTGTTAACGATGTTATTGCCCACTTTTTATAACAATTGGAGCAATGTATCTTATGGCTTTTCTTTCATATGCAACAGATGTAAATCGCCATCGTGCTTGCTTAATGTAACAGTAATATTTAAATAAATAATAGATTTTTCCCAAAAAAAATCTTTTATACAAAGTAATTTTTACACCTTTGTCCATCCATTCCTAGATGAAGGCCACCTCCACTCCGTGTCAGTTCGCAGTTGTTTGATCGCACTTTGGCGGCAGGGTGGCTCAATGGCGACACTCGTGCCTCAGTAACAAGATCCTGGGGTTTGGGTTAGATCGCGTAAATATAAATGCGTCGTTAAACCCGCCACCACCCGAAACAGCCAATTAGTAAGGTTTGTCACGTAAACAAAACGTGCCAATTACTTACTAGTTCAGCACACCGGTGTGTTGGAGAGTAAACAGCATTGTGAACGATTTTCCTCTGGTTTTTATGGTTTCCTCCCATAGCTCAAGAATATACAATGTAGCTGAGAATGTAGCTGAGAAATTTGCAAATTACACAATTGTCCTTCCCCTGCATCACCAATTAGCGCGGTTGGCTACGTATGGTGCGAAAGTAGTTTAGCATATATACATATGTAGTGTCTTTAAAAATCATTCGGACGGACACGTAACAAGTCACCTGCTTACACTTTTATTAACCTACTAGCGGTAAGTACCCAGCATTGCCCGGGCGAAAAAGACAGACACACACATCGACTTACACACATTTTCAATGTACATGAGTTTAGCAGAAGAAGCAAGGAACAGAAATATTATTTGTCCGCACAAACATTGTAATATTTTCCAGGTGATTATTCAAAAAATAGGTTTTTATCAACGTGATTTTGACACAATAACAAATATATCAACGCAGAACAAGGTATAAATAAATTTTGAGTTGTAAGCACAAATAAAAATTTGAATATTTGCAAGGTGATTATTAAAATACCACGTTTGTCTGTACATGAGTTAAGCAAAAGATGCAAGGAATAGAAACAGTTGTCTGAACACATAAATGTACATTAATTGTGTCATTCAGTTAAGTCACGTAGATATAAAATTAAGTGTAAAAAATATCAATACCATACAACAACTGGCATTCGGCACTAAGTGGCGGTGCCTTCACCACGACGCTTGTGGCAGGCTATGTGCACCTTGAGGCCACGAAGTGCCGAACACCCGCTGGCAGGAGGTGACGGGGCAGACCCAGATGCGACAGGTCGACTGACTGAGACGACTGGCTGATGCACCACCTGTGCCCCCCACTGTGCCAACTTGCTGTGCTTTAGCCACCCGGCGCTCTGCCCGTTGTGAGCGTCGCTCCTCCGCCCACCGTTGTTGGACGACTGCCTCCAACTGGCCAGTAGCGTCCTTCACGAGCCTCCACAGAGGCCGATCTTTACAGCACTGGTAGCAGTCCTCGGCAAGTCCACTCAGCTCCACATCCTCCTGTACCACATCAGTCCATCTCTTCTCTAGCCTGTGCCGCGCCCGTTTAGACCCGACGATCCGGCCGAACAAAAGCTGTTTAGGCATACGGTGGCTGGACACGCAGCCTTGCATGCCGGAGGAGCTCACCGATGCGACTTTTCCACATCTTTAAAGGATTTGTGAGCTCCTCACAATCCAGCCTGGTTGGACCCAGGATGGATCGAAGGCAGGACAGCCTAAATTTTTCTAACCGGCGAAGATGTTCCATTAGGGGGGTCCACGTTTCGCAGGCGTAGAGAAGGGAGGGAATGACTAACCGAGAAGACCTGAAGCTTCCACAGCGTTACGCAACCGATGAAGAGACAATGCCACACGACTGATTCGGGGTGAGGCCTCTGCTGTTAAACCGGAGCCGGTCATGAGCACACTGCCCAGGTATGGGCAACGGTCCACTCTCCACCCCATCAGCAATTGGGAGTTGTGGAGTGTCCAATGGTACAAAATACCCAGGAAGGTGCTTAGTACTGGTAGGAAGCTGGTTACACCAGCCCACAGGGGATTCTTCCGTCCGTCCGTCCGTTTTGCATCCAAAAATGGGAGGGGTGGGGCTGGGTGGAGAGGGGAGGGTGGGGAGGGGCTTGGTCACCCCGTGGTACCCTTGTAAAACTCAACGTTTAACCTACTCATGCCGGCTAGTGCCCGCCCTCAGTCGGGCATATTTGCGGAATACACCACGCCGCCGTTGACCCTGGCCATTGGCCGAGCAACCCAACGTTCCTACCAGCTCCTTCCGCAGGAATGTGTTGGTGGGGCTGATGGCAAGGTCCCACTTCTTAGTGGCAAGCTCCAGGTTCAGCAGCAGCGCCTCCAACTCCTCGTCTGAGTGAGCAGCAATTACCAGATCATTGGCATACATAACATGGTTGAGCAATAGGGAGCCATCCCTTGACCTCACCCGGGCATCGATCAGCCTCCCATTGTATATGTACCGAATGGAAATTCCTCCCGTACAGCTATTGAAGGCTTCACGAACTACGTGTTAAAAATAGATGTAAAAAAATGTGGGAGCCAGAGGACATCCCTGTCACACCCCAAGGTGTAGAGGGAATGGCTCTGACTGACAGCCACATAGTTTGACGCGGGGCCGCTCACCATCATGAAGGTCCTGAAGGATCATGAGCAAAGGGTGTGGGGCTCCGAAAGCATGAAGAACAACCCAGAGGCCAGGCCTACTGATGGTATAATAGGCCTTGACCAGGTCAATAAAGCACACACATTCACTCACACGCACACATGGACCTACAGACACGCAAAGAAATGGACTTACACTGACTCACATGGAGCGACGCACACAAAGCGACTAACACAAACACATGGACTCACACGCATAGACATCCACTTTAGATACACACACATGGAGTTACACACATATATCGACGTAGACACATACAGCGACTCACACACACATCGACTCACACAGACATACGTGGACTCACGCAAACATTGACGTAAAAACACAGATGTACTTACACATATCGACTAAGACACACACACATGGACTTACACATACACATTGACCCACGCACACACATCGACTTACACACACACATACACACATAGACTCACACATACATAGACTGACACACACATACGGACTCTGACACACAGACATTACTTTAGATACACATGGATGAACACACATCGACTTACACACACACATGGAGTGACACGCACACATGTATGGACTTACACACACATGTGGACTAACAAACACACATATGGACTGACACATACACATGGACGTACACACACATCGACTGACACACAGACACACAAACGCACATTGACTTACACACTGAGATGGAGCCATGCACACACGTCGACGAACACACACACATGGACTAACACAGACAGCGACTGATACGCACACAAAGGACTGACACGCACACTTGGACTGGCACACAAACACTTCGACGTACACACACACACATCGGGCGTTGTCTGTTCCAAAAAGACAGACACACAGACTTAAACACACGCATGGACCTACACGCACACATATATTGACTCAAAAACGCACACATCGACTCACACACACACATCGACGTGCACAGCAATACCCGATGATGGCACAGCTATCAGTATCGCAGTACTACGTATGAGTAAATAGCGTGACGTGAGCAATCGAAACAATATAAATGCATACAAGAAATAAGCTGAAATGAGTGTAAATTAAAGAGCAGCAGTACGCACAGGTAAGTAAAGAAGCAGGCTACAGTCTAGATTATAGACTGGCAGTACGCCGACTGAATGACATAAGCATTGCTACAGTGGATATAAAAAGCTTGCAATACGGGCAGCAGCTGAAAAAGCAGGATACAGTCGACATGAAAGGTTGGCAGTACACTGAGTGAGGTAAAGAAGCAGTCAAGAGATTATAGACTGCCATACACTCATAATGGGCAAAAGGCAAATGAACAGTAGATAGTGGCAGTGCACTGACGTTAATTAATCAGCAGGCAGCAGGCCACATCACAGACTGGCAGTAGACCGTCGCAGCGTCATAAAAGCACAGCTAAAAAAGGGAATATTTAGCAACGTAATAATGAAAAATTCGTTTTGTACATACAAAATTATTTTTGAAATATCTGGCAACGTATTTGTTGAATAATAGTAAACAATAATACTACAGTAATACTATCTAAGCGCTTTAATAATATTAATATCTACGGAATTTATAGCAGTAACTGCACGCATCGTGTTGGGGGGGGGGGGGGTGCGAAGAAGAGATGACATTGTGAAGAAATAGCCGCATACGTTATGTGTATATTTATTGCATGTTAAACGCGTAAAAGAAAAAGTCCCCCGTGAGCTCGACCGAACGCGCATCACTTGGCAGGGTCCGCCCCACCCACGCAATTGGCGTGAGTTGGTACGGTCGATGGCGCGCAATAAATACATAAATCGGAATCCCACTAAATCGCTAATTTCACTAATTTAAAGGTGACGGACGTGAAAAAGGAATAGTCTATTCCGACCGCGGGGCTTAGGGCGTGCTGGCTGGCAATTTTTTCCACATTTACCCCACCGTCAGAGAGCCAAATCCCTCGCAAGCGCGCGCAGAGACTTTTATATATAAGAAAAAGAGAAAGAAAAGAAGATAATAAGACAAAAAAAAAGAAAAGAAAGAGAAGAGAAAGAAAGATATTCGCTGGCATGCTCATGATGCTCTGCCTCCCTCTTCCCCCATACGTTATCTCTAAATTAAACTACGGTATTTGATTATGCTGTTGCATTGGCAGTAGCGCACTAACAAAGAATTCAACATATTCACCACATGCATCAACAATGCTTCATATTATATTATGTGCTAGCTTCATAGCACAAGCGTGATGAAGAAAGGCCATTGCCCGAAACGTCACCTATTGTGGTACACGTTTCAGAGTCACCGTGGGTGGAGCTGGATGCATCACTGTCACCTCCTCTGCCACAGCTGGGCAAATGTCCTTGGGTGTGAGAAGACAATTTCACTTGGCTATTTTAATGTGAAATTTTATTGCGGGACAGTGTGTTGTCTTGCTGTGGTCTGGGACTTGTTTTGCTCCCTTACCCAAGCTGGCATTTATTGTTGAAAAATTGGCAGGAATTTATATACTTTTACAATTTGTACTTATATCCTGTATTTAATTAATAGTGAATTATATCCTGTATTTATGAACACGTGTGTATTAATTTATAGTGAATTGCTTACCTTTCCTATACTCTGCACTCCTATCTGTCAATTTTTGTATAGTTGTAAATTTCTGACCTGGACATCTGTGAAAAAAACGGTTGATTGCTCATCGGATTCCTCCTGCAGTCAAAATAAAGATTCTGATATTGTCCGTAGATCTGCTCTTTATCTTACCTGTTGTTATTACCATACACTGCAAAAAATATCCGTAATTTTACATTAAAAATTACTGTATTTGCTCATGGAAAAATTACTGTAATGAAAATTTTATCGGAATATCCGTTATATTACGGAGTAGTGCATTGTGGGATAGCTCAAGGAAAAGGCAGGAAAGAGATTGAGAGCAACTTCATTTTCAACACACAGCCATATTTCTATTCCTCGGTTTTTGCTGTAAGACTTTCTCTGTGATGAAATGTAAAGGCATATAAAACACATATACTTAAATTATCATCGACAGGACTGAATTGGACAAAGGCCAGGACCTGAAGAAAACGCTAGTAAGTAGCCTACAGTTTAATAAAGTGTGCATGGAACGCTGCCGAGTGGAGACGGGCAGGGCCCTCGGGCAAGCGTCGGCCGCCATTGCAGCCTCGGGAAGGCTGTCCGCCATTGCGGCCACGCGGCAAGACGACGCCATCTTGGGCGGACCCGCGAGTGCGCCGCAGGAGGCCGCCTTTTTGGTGGCGCCGCATGGAACGCGGGCGGCTGGGCCCGGTGGGGACAGCGGTGCGGGGCGCAGCCATCGTCTTCCGAACATAAAATAATTCAGCACGGGAGGGGATTGGAGTGTTTTCGCTTGGCGCTTCGAGTCCGCTTTTTGCTCTGTCCGATGGATGGAGGAGGAGGCGTTGGAGGCCTTGCCTACGCTCCTCGATGACGTATCGCTCGCGGTGTTCCGCTCCATTCCCGCTAAGAAGAAGGCAACACTGCGGGAGGCGTTTGCCGAAATGGCTGAAGTTTACGAGCCACTGTCCGATACTCACCGCAAGTTTGTGCAGCGTCAGCGGGGTGCGGATGAATCTCCCATCGCCTACCGTGGCGCCCTAGTGGCGCTGGCGATGGCTGCCTACCCTGACGCTAAGCCCGACATGCTTGACCCCCTCATCCTGGGCAAGATGTTGGAGCTATCCAAGGAACTCGGCATTCCGATGCCGGTGTGCGGCCATGAGCCGCTTACTTCCGGTTGGCCGCCACATGCCTCGACGCTCAGTTCAACTTGCGCCGCTGGGCGCAGATGGCCGCCTGGATGGGCGACCCTGCTGTGGATGGTCACCCTACGGGATGGATGCTGTCACGGGCCGTCCGCACTCCGGACGACGCGGGGACCGGCGACCTGACGGCCGCTGCGAACCACTGGGTTCCGAGGAAGAAGACCGAGGTGCGTTCGGGTTCTCCGTTGGCGCCGCTCTGGGACATCGGTGGGGCCGACTGGCGGGCCGGCATGACGTGCTTTCGGTGTGGCCGGCCGGGCCACTTCACACGGGACTGTCGGAATCGTCCCCGCCAGCCGCCTCTTCCCGGATCCCCACCTCGGCGGCCGCCACCGTCGTCGTGCTGTGATCCGAGCCAGGCAAGTAGGTATGCATCAGACACCCGGCAAGCTTTGTCACATCATACATCGTCGACCGCGCATGATTTGTATGTCCGGGGCTCACATGGGGCCACCGGCGGTTCGCCTCGTACGGTTACTCAATGGAGGAAGCTGGCACGTCGTGTGGTAGCGGCCGCGACGAGGTCCTCTACGGTGCAGGGCTCTATTCAAGGGGTGGATGTGTGGATATTGGTGGGCACGGGCGCGTCGGCCACTATCATCTCTGATGTTATATTCCACCTCCTTTCCATTCCAGCTTCGCGCGTGCGGCCAGCTTTCGATGCGTGTATTGCTGCCAACGGGGGTAGCATGGGCATTGTGGGTCAGGTCGAAGCGCATGCTTCCATCGGGAACGTTGCGGCAACGGGAACGGTTTTGATTTCCAGATCATTGGCAGTGCCTTGTTTGTTGGGTACCGATTTTCTCTGTCAAATGCCGGTTAAGATCCTCGTTGATCAGGGCTGTATTGAGCTGCCTGCGAGGCGTAAGATTTTTTTCTTGCCGTCCCCGTTGAGTCATCCTGCGCCGGACGTTCCGGTGCAGGCGCTTGCCGATATCTCGGTGGAAATACCTCCGGGCTCCCAAATGCTCGTCCCGTTGCATTACCGTAAACAATTCTGCGGGATGGACGCGGCAGTGGGCGTGCTGCTGTCCCCGTCTAACACTGCTACCAAGGGTCTTGCGCTGGTTGGGGCCCAGACGATCGTCCGGCTGGGTCAACCCCCATTTTTACAAGTTTTTAATGGGGGGTCGGAAGGCGTTTTAGTTGCGGCCGGCACGGTCCTGGCTCATGCCACTACCGCGTTTACGGTCTGCGATGAGGATCGACAGCAAGGGTTGGCAGCGGCGATTGGGCCTCGGGGGACATCCGACGATTGTTGGATCGCCGAGTTGTGTTAGGAAAATTTGTCCTTAACCACGCATCAACGAAGCCCGCTTCGGGCGCTGTTGTCCGATTACTCCGACGTTTTCAGCAAGAATTATTTCGACTTGGGGCACACTTCATTATTGTCCCATCACATTGATACTGGGGGGGCAAGCCCTATAAGGATGAATCCGCACTGGCTACGTCCCATGTACGTGGCGCGGTGGATGACATGCTGGCCGCTGACATCTCTCCATCGAATAGCCCATGGGGCGCTCCCGTTGTCCTCGTAAAGAAAAAGGATTGTAGCCTCCGCTTCTGCGTTGATTTCCGGAAGCTTAATAAGGTCTCGGCGGCAGACGCGTACCCTCTGCCATGGATGGATGACTCCCTTGATGCCTTGTCGGGAGCACAATTCTTTTCCACCCTCGATCTCTCCTCAAGGTTTTGGCAACTTCCTCTCGACGATTCGTCAAGGGAAAAGACGGCGTTCCGTACGCCTCAGGGGTTATTTCAATTGAACTGTCTTCCCATGGGACTGAACGCCACTCCCGCTACGTTCCAGTGGTTGATGGAACTGGTGTTGACCGGGTTACAATGGGACACGTGTCTGATATACTTAGATGACGTCATTGTGTTCAGTCGTACGTTCAAGGAACACCTTCAGAGATTGATGGCTGTTTTCGACAGGATGCGTTCCGCAAATCTCAAATTCAAATCTAAAAAGTGTCACCTCTTGCAACACTCTGTGCGTTATTTGGGACATGTTGTCAACTAGGACAGTGTTGCCACGGACCCGGACAAGACGTCGTGCATCCGGGACTGGCCGACCCCCACCTCAGTGGGGGAGGTACAACGGTTTATCGGGTTCATGTCCTACTACCGTCGATTCGAGCCAAATTTCGCCACTATCGCTAGACCATTGCACCTCATCACGGTGAAAAATCAAAGGTTCAAGTGGGGACCGGAGGAGACGTCGTTCCGGGACCTTCGCCATCGATTGTCGACCGCACCGACGCTTGATTACCCCGATTTCTCCTTACCCTTTATTCTGGACACGGATGCCAGTGATACGGTCATTGGCGCCATTCTGTCCCAGTGTAAAATTGGCATTGAGCGCGTGGTGGCGTATGGGAGCCGCGTTCTCTCGTCGGCTGAAACCCGCTATTGTGTAACCCGTAGGGAATTATTGGCGATTGATCATTTCGTTTGCCAATATTGACCGTACCTTTACGGCAGGAAATTCCTGGTGCGCACCGACCATGCCGCCTTGCAATATTCCTTGATGATCGAACAGCTCTTTGGCCAGTTGTCGCGATGGTTGGAGACGTTGCAGGAATTCTCGTTTGATATACAGTACCGTAAAGGTTCTTGTCATGGTAACACGGATGCGCTGTCCCGATTACCGCAGGGATCCTCTTGCGCATGCGCCTCGGGCACTAATCGGTGCACGCGCCCCCCTCAGCCCCTTCGGCCGGTCATGTCCGCGATGGCGGATTCCACGGGCCTGGCCTGTCCTGAGCCGGCTGATGGGGTGTTGAACTTGCCGCGTTCGGTATGGGTCTGCGAGCAACTGTTAGACGAATCATTGACTTCGTTGCGGGGTCAGGCAGGCAGGCCGTGGGTATCCTCGTCTGCAGACGATTTCCCGCGGGCGGCCCTCCGGGATGGGTTGTTGATGTGGAGGGATGATTTGCTGGGCTGTTGGCCCCTGGTGGTTCCTATCATGCTTCGTATTGAATTAACTCGGATACTGCACGCTGAGAAGTTGTTACATCTGGGCGTGCAGAAAACCTTGCTCACGTTACAGCGGGACTATTTTTGGCACGGCATGACGGCTGATTTCGTCAAGGACATTCAGGCCTGTTCCGAGTGCGCTCGTTGGAAGCCACCGAAACGGGGTTATATTCCGCCCTTGAAATCCATCCAGGTGATGTGCATTACCGAGCTGGTGGCTCTGGACATCCTCGGGCCTTTTCTCCCATCTGCCCGGGGTAACAAATTTATGTTGGTGGGTGTGGAATATTTCTCGTGGTGGCCGATGGCTTGGACCTTGCCCGATCAGTCGGCGTCGTCTATCACAGAGGCATTTCTGTACGGGTAAGTGATGGACAAGGGCACGTCCGAACGGCTGCTTATGAATCAAGGACGCAACTTCTCGTCTAAGTTGTTGCGTAATGTGTGTGATGTATTGAGCACCAGGAAAGTACGTACTTCACCCTACCACCCGCAAACGGATGGGATGGTTGAGCGGTTGAACCGTACCCTGTCGGCTATGCTCTGCCATACGGTTAGCGAGAAGCAGGCCGACTGGGATTTGCACATCCCTGGAGTGCTCTCCGCCTACCAGATGGCACCGCACGCGTCCACGGGGTACTCACCTTTTTACCTCATGTATGGGCATGAGAACGTGCCGCCTGTGGATGTGCAGTTGGGTCCGTGCGCTAAGGAGCCCACGCAGACTCTCCCCGAATACGTTCGTGACACGGTTCGCCGCGTCACGGAGGTGCGAGATGCGGCACGGATTGCCACGTCTAAAACCTAGGCCCGTAACGAGCGGTGTGCTCTGCGCTCCTGACGCGCGACGCCATGGACTGTAGGGGACCGGGCCTGGCTCCATTGCCCACAGGTGCCGGTGGGGACCTCTCCCAAGCTGCACAGACCTTGGCAAGGTCCTGTGGAATTGATCGAGGTATCTAGTCCCCAGTGCGCACGCATCCGGGCAGGGTCACGCCGTTGGTATGTCCACACTTCGCGGTTGAAACCTTTTTTTGCCCCTCGCATCGATCCGTCATCCCCAAAGGTTGCCTTGCCGGTGTCTGATGTGTCCGGCGAGCCGCTGCCCTTGCCTGTTGAACCTCCGAAGGGGCCTGTTTTGCCTCCCACAGACTCGGCGGCCCTGAGCTTTCGTCACGGGGTCTCCCTTAAGTACCCTAGGAGACGTGACGTCATCGCACTGAACGGCACACTTGACGTCACGTCCCCATTTTTCTCCTCTCCACCTGTACAATATGCATTTGAATCAGTTACAATAATGTCATTTTTTTTTCATAAAGGAAACTGAAACCGCCAGTTCCATAGTGAAGGGAGACCTGACATCCACCCCATGCATTGCTGCCCTTGGTAAGTCAATTTATAGGAGAACATTTACCTCTTCTATCACAGATCCTGATTAGCACTAATCTTAGACTACCAATGATTTAGGTAAGTAAATAGAACTAGTGTTAATGTCTGTGACAGCCCTCCTAAGTGTTTTGCTCCAATGCAAATTGTATTTAACTATGTATTTAACTACAACTGAACATTAAAATTTTCACAATTTAAAAAAATCAAGAGGAACATCTTTTCTACTTCAGGAAATCTGTTTAGTTAAATAACTGTCATTTTATGACTTTTGCTTTGTAATTGTATTTTTCAGGCGAAACGGTGCTGACTGCAGGCCACTTCATGGTTGCTGTAGATCAGATCATCGTGAATGACCACCTTCATTCTCCACTGACTGCCTTGAGCTTTTTCTTTGCTACTTATTACGTATTAAATATTCAATATCCACATACTGCAACCCTTGCACTGGAATTCATTAAAAGGTAAGATTTTAATCTACTCCACATACTTTGAAATAATATATGGATTTTGTGGGGCTTATGGTATGCTAGTGTAACCTAATTCATTATTTTTGGTGGGTGATTTCTGCATTGGCTGTCAAAAACAGGACTGGATTCTGCGATTCTGATAATTAGTATGTGCTGTGAGGTATGCACCTATTTTGCCATTTTGTATGAATATTTTTAGTTATAAGACGAAAAAATACTATCATGCAGAACACTTCCTTTTTTAAACGTTTTATCAAAATTATAACTAGTTTTTTAATTACTATATGTCTATTTAGGTTCAGAAATAAAGTAATAGCGAGTACCTGCAAACTTATTCCACATGCAATTAGATCTTGATTTGAAGTTTTCGTGACTGCAGGAATCCATACTCTTTGGTGCTTTCGGTAAAGTCACGTAGGTAGAAAAATTTAATGAAAAAATAATAGTAATGTTTTGTTCAATTTTTCTACCTACGTAACTTGACCGAAAGAACCAAAGAGTTTGTAATTAGATGTTTTAGAGGGCTAATTAAATACTTGATGTTTTGTATTTTTGATGACATATGATATACTGATAACTATTAAGTATTGAATGACGAGATAGATACTCATTTACATATGCAGTAAGTTCCAACATGATTAATAAAGTTGTTGATTGGTTCTTAGTTTATTTGGTTCAATGCTGACCAGAAAGTCAGCTTGCTTCTGTTTTTGCTTTTTTGTTTATCCTTCCTAACATGTATCCTTTTATATTTTAGATGCCTTGTTGGAATTAATCCAGAACGAGGATCAAAAAGGAGCAGACACGTGGAAAGAAAAGCCACAACACACACACCCGAATCCTGATACTCCTTTCCTATCTGAGAGACGTTGAAACCCCATGGAAGCTCTGAAGTCTCTGAAAACACTTTTGAAGACATTTCAACTGCACTTAAGATTTTTTAATTTTCATTTTTTTTTTCCAGTTTACATTGTGTCTATCATACCGTAGGTGTATGTTTGTTTACAATATGGCTGCCATACCATGTCAGATCTTCATATTGTTAAAAATAAAATGAAACTGAAGATCTGACATGGTATGGCAGCCATAGTGTACACAAACAAACATACACATACTGTATTACAGACACAATGTATACATACACTAATACACTTTTAACAACTAATGCAAAGGAAACACTACCTCATTCCTTTTGAGTTGGGACTCCTTTCTTTTTTCTAGATTTGAATCTTTCGTGACTGCAAGGATTCATACTCTTAGTTCTTTCGGTAAAGTCACGTAGGTAAAAAATGAAATTAAAATTAATAAAAATAAAATAAAAATCACGACGTTTCGGAGGCAACACAAGTCTCCGTCATCAGGTGGGACCGTCACAGCCAGATTTGCTGCATCAAGTGAGGCAGGGATTCAAGATGCAAGCCCTTAAATACAAGTTGAGGGGGGAGGAGAGGGGGGGGCTTATCAGAATGTGGTAGCCAATGAATGGGACGGGTGAGGAGGGGGGGGGGGCTAAAAGAAGGCACGAAGTGCTCGTAGGCGTCGTGGACGTGTTTGTGCGCAAGTAACTATTGTTTAACATGCTAACTATTGTTGCACATGCTAACGTTAAAAGCAAGTTGCTGAAGGCAAAAACAGATACACGTAAACTATTCAAACTTTTGAAATTACTATATCAAGAATACATATCAAGAATTAAACCAGTTTCTTCCAGTACTTGCCGAAGTGTTTGATACTGGTGCTGGTACTGCAGCTTGGAAGCTGTAAAAACTCTTGGAAGTTACTTGCTTTTTTTTCTTCTCATGTTTGTTCCAGATGATTGTACACTTCCTTACTATACAAAGTTTATCTGTTAAAGGCTAATGCAGAAGCTTTTTTTATTGTATATTTTTTAAGATCTTCTATAAAATAAGTTATAATACATTCGCAATTCCATATTTTAAAACATGTTCAAATGCATGTACTGACTATTTTCATAAGCCAATGTATGTAGATTTACATATTAAAAAGAAAAGACAAAGTCTTTCACACCACAAAAGCAGTTTTTTCTTTGTTTAGTTTCTTTCCAGGAAGAGGTCATGGTGGGGAGCAGCAGACAAACTGCCCGTGTATAGGGTGAAACATATTCCATTGAAACTAAATCTAATTAGGGTTTTATTTGTTGTTTATAATAGACATTTTTTAATATGGAGTGTCTTTAAAAATATAGAAGTTTACAGTAAGATAACACAATTTGCAAAAAAAATCGGTAAAATTACAGAAAATTTTACTGGCAACTTTCTGCCAGAAAACATTTTTTTACAGTCATGGGTAATATAGTTTTTTTTACTGAATACGGAGAAATTACTGTAAAAAAACACGAATGGTATTATGTGAAAATACAGTAATTACTGTAAATTTATGTTCATATTTCTGTAAAATATGGGATTTAATCTTCCGTATAATTACGGTAAAATTCACTGGCAACTTTCTGCCAGAAAAGTTACTGTAAATTTACGGAATAATTTTTTACAGTGGAGGACAATCCTAAAAATCTGCGACGCACGTCTGATTGTCTCTTTATAGTTCCCAGAATTCGCACATAATTTGCATAAAAAGCATTCAACCACCCGTGTCTCTTCACATCTCCGCTCTGCCATCTCTGTCCACATTAAAACTGACTTATTAAAATCACGAAAGTGTGATTTGTGATTTTAAAACGTAATTTCTATTTCTTAATTTGTAATTGTGTAATGCATTACGTTTCTGCAATCGAGCTCAATGGGCCCAACTCGGGAAATATAGTCTTTTTTCCCATCCAAGGACGGGCGTATTTCTGTAAATCTGAGGCTTGCAAGCGAAAAGCAGACTGCGATGTGATATTCATTGCATCCATGATTATTAACGAGGGACGGGTCCATGTGGAGGACATCACCTATTATTTGGGTCTTTCGGTAAAGCCACGTAGATAAAATAAAAAAATAACAAAAATAAAAACAATATCACGACGTTTCGATCGCAACACAATATCTATTCTCAGCAGCTCTCCCGCGATATTTCTCACCTGTTGACGATTGCTTGTGTTGCGATCGAAACGTCGTGATATATTTTTTATTTGATCTATCTACGTGGCTTTACCGAAAGACCTAAAGAATATGAATTACTGCAGTCACGAAAGCTTTAAGTCAACATAACCTGTTCATGATTATTAATGATGGGGGCTGGTCGACGTGGAGTGACGTCACGCGCGTTACACACTGACATTCTTGGGTAAATATAGTCAATATCTGTTTTAGTGATTTGCTTACCTTTAATAATAATGCCGTGTATATAGTGCTTTTCATCTAATAAGTGCTGTACAGGACACAGCAACAGCAGACACTCACCATACAAATATTATAACATTTTAAAAAGAATTGACGAAATTAACTAAAAGTGTAGTAAGCGGAAACGTACAGATTTTAAGGCGAATTTTTTAAATGTCCACAGACTGAGATCGCTGATATATCGTGGAAGAGCGTTCCGTAGTCTGGGGGCTACACGAGAAAAATCTCGGTCACCCAAGATCTGCATCCCCACATCTTAGGGACCTTGAGGGGTCATATGGGTGCGGCATGTTTGTATCGTTTTTTGTTGTAAACGTTGTGACACATCCCTTACTGGACGTCTGTGCACAAGAGCTTTACAGCTCATCGGATACCCTCCCCAGCTCCAGTCATCCCAACAGCCTCATTCAGGACCTCGGAATGTAGCGATGGACCAATAGGCGAGGCACGCGACGTCAATCAGCCCCTACGGGCCAATCACCGCTCGTGAGCGTCACGCCTTCGCCGGCGCGAGCGCCGATTGGACGAGAGGCGTCAAACGGGGCTCCGTGGCCATTTTGCGGCGAGGCGGAGATCGCCATCTTCTCATTCCTGGGTCGTGCCGCAGCAATCCGCGTCCATCCTCGCTCCAGTACCGCTCCCTAGCCTCGAACGCAGTTCAGCCATCATCTTGAGCACCACAGTTATCGTCATGTACCCCAACAGGTTCAGGGGCGGCGGTACCCCTTATAACAACAACAATAACAACAGGCGCGGCGGCGCTAATCTCAACGTGCGCCAGAGTTTCTACGGAAATCGCGACAATAGGCCGCCATTCCAGCAGCATCAACAACAGCAGCAGATACATCAACAACTACTGCAACAGCAGCAGCAAGTGCAGCAGCAGCAGAAGCCGCCTCAGGTAACGCAGCAGAAGCCGGTTCAGGTCCCGCCGCAGAAGCCGGTTCAGGTCCCGCCGCAGAAACCGTCGACTCCCGTCATGGCGGCTCCTCTGGGCATCAAGACGGCGCCGAGGGTGGAGAAGCCTGGGCCCAACATCGTCATCAACAACAGCAACAACAAGCCGCCCCAGCAGCAGAAGCCACCGGTATCTGTACAGCAGCAAAAGCCACCGGTAGCTGCACCGCAACAGCAGAAGCCGCCGGTGGCTTTACCGCAGCAGCAGCAGAAGCCGCCGGTGGCTGCACAGCAGCAGAAGCCGCCGGTGGCTGCACCGCAGCAGCAGCAGAAGCAGCCGGTCGCTTCACCGCAGCAGCAGCAGAAGCCTCTGGTCGCTTCACCGCAGCAGCAGCAGCAGAAGCCGCCAGTCGCTTCACCGCAGCAGCAGCAGAAACCCCTGACCCAGCAGCAACAGCAGAAGCCGCAGCCTCAGTTGCCCCAACAGCAGCAGAAGCCGCCTTTGACCCCGCAGATACAGCAGCAGAAGCCGCAGCAGATACAACAGCAGCAGCAGAAGCCGCAGCAGATTCAGCAGCAACAGAAGCCGCAGATTCAGCAGCAGCAGAAGCCGCAGATACAACAGCAGCAGCAGAAGCCACAGATTCAGCAGCAGCAGAAGCCGCAGATACAACAGCAGCAGAAGCCGCAGATTCAGCAGCAGCAAGGACAACAGAGTTTGCAGCAGCAGCTTCAGCAGAAGCAACAGGCGAAGGCCGCAGAGGAGGCGGCGACCAAGGAGGAGCAGCAGAGGCAGCTGGCGCTCGACCTCAAGACGTTCAGGAAGCCGGGCGAGAAGACCTACACACAGCGATGCCGCCTCTTCGTGGGCAATGTCCCCAGCGACCTGAGCGAGGAGGGGTTCCGCAAGATGTTCGCCAAGTACGGCGAGCCGTCCGAAATATTCCTCAACTCCGACAAAGGCTTCGGCTTCATCCGCCTGGTGAGCGCCTCGCTCTGCCGCAGCAGCAGCTCGCCCTGTTCCTGCCTCTTTTCTCTTTTGCATCTCCCTGGCTCTGCCATCTCTCTCTTGGGTGGCCGCTATCTGCCCCCTATTGAGGAGGAGGAGGAGGGGAGCTCCCCTCGCTCCCCTTTGTGTGCTGTGGGCGCTGCGGAGGCGCCATGACAGACGACGATGGGCAGAATCGCCGACCTGATGGGGTTAGAAAGGTTGATGACATCGATGGGAGATGCGATTGAGATGGGAAATTCCATTGAAAAGGAGATGGGAAATTCGATTGAAAAGGAGATGGGATTGAGATGGGAAATTCGATTGAAAAGGAGATGGGATTGAGATGGGAAATTCGATCAAGAGGGGGATGCGATTGGGGAGACGGGATGAAGATGGGGATCTCGATTGAGAGGGAGATTCATTTGATGTAGATGCGATTAGGAAGGCGATACGATTGAGATGGGAAAATCGATTGAAAAGGAGATGGGATTGAGATGGGAAATTCGATTGAGGAGATGGGATGAAGACATGCGATTGAGATGGAAAAATCGATTGAGAGGCAGACACCATTGAGAGGGAGATGCGATTGAGTGGGGAGATTCGATTAAGTAGGGAGATTCGATTGAGATGGGACATTTGATTGAGAGGGAGATATGATTGAGAGGGAGATGTGATTGAGAGGGAGATGTGATTGAGAGGGAGATGTGATTGA
>CM025656.2:8062613-8073649 GCA_014621495.2 Entosphenus tridentatus
GAGATGTGATTGATTGAGAGGGAGATGTGATTGATTGAGAGGGAGATGTGATTGATTGAGAGGGAGATTCGATTGATTGAGAGGGAGATTCGATTGAAAGGGGGATGCTATTGAGATGGGAGATGCGATTCAGAGGGAGATTCGATTGGAAATGCGATTGAGATATGCTATTGAGAGAGCTGTGATTGAGGGATATGATATTGAGTGTGAGCTGGGTTTTGATTTGTTTGTCTTTTTAAGTTCAGTTTCTTCCCCGTATATGCTCCAACCCTGAGTGACTAGCGTGGTTTGATATTAGGAAAATAACCCCCCATAACCAGCAGGGGGGTGTGGGGATACCTTCCAAAGAGTTTCATTGTGTGCCGTTTAACATACTAGCAACACTTAAGTGCTTGTCTCAACATAATACGCATCAGACACATCTCGTCAAGCACCCATTCCCCTTACGAGACGCGCATCGCTTGCCCTAAAGCACACTGATGACAAACGGGCATGGGGAGTATACAAGCAGCCCTCAACAATCTCCGATTTTTTTGGTTCTATTGATGTGCGTTTTCAGTGGTGCAAACGTACAAAAAATACTGGACACATTCGTCAATAACACGGCCCCAAAAAGAAAAGTGTAGAATATACGACGTTTTTGTCAATGACCGTTAATAGCACATGCCAGTGAGTTTGAGTGGATAAGAGTTGAAGACTTTACACCGACGGTTCCTTATGCGATTACATTAAAAAATGTCTGCTGGTAAACTATTTAAAATGGCTTTTGTACAGTTACATATTAGTAACTATTTGATAACATAAACCCATCGGTCGTAAAAATAAATCCTCTGAAGTAAAATTGTCAAATGTTGCTTGTGGCACAATGGGGTAGAAGGTTTAGCGAGGTCAAGGAATGACGCTCTGCTGCGTCCACACAGACCAATGAACGGGTCGAGCGTGCAGCGAGGAAATTCGAATTCAACCAATCAAGGGGGGAGGGGTTGCCGCCAGAAACCACTGGAGGCGCATTGTCATCGTGTGCATTGATGGGCTGGCCACGTACATTTACATTCAGTAAAAACAAATTGGAAACACTCTCCCCCACTAAAGAGGGCATCACAATACTTTACAGTATAAATGAAACGAAGGTCGTCTTACATGTACAATCAAGACACGTATCAAAATGAGGGGACATACTCAAGGAAAAAATGACGCTACCTCTGTTGAGCGGTATTGTTGCGGTTAGCGCGTTGCGCTACGAACCTAGCGACCCGGGTTCAATTCCCGCTCACGGCCAACACCAGTGACGATTATCTCAACCGGTCCTGGGCCTCCCCTAGGTCGATTCCGCCTCAAATGAATACCTGGTGCGGTGTGAAAACATCGCCACTAGGGAGACAAAGGCGGCCGGGCGTTATGTTGGCCACCCACCCCCTCGTGTGCCGTGTCGTGTCGGCCTTCATAGGTGCTTTCTAACAGCGCTTACCCCAAACAAATAGACCGGGGGTGGGGCACTCGATAACTCCTGCCCACCTCCATCCCTGTTTGCCCACCCCTGCGGCGACTAGGAGAAGCTTTTGTAAATGTTTAAAGAGATTTGAGTTGCCCTTACTCTCGGCTAAATCAATAGAAATGTTGTGATTTGACGCCTGTGCCATGCGGTGCAATGGTGTAATTTTGTTGCATAGCTTTTCAAAAAACGGCACATACTTCCTTAAAACTCGGTTGTAGAAAATATGGACACGTTTAAATATTGCTTTTTAAGCTAATTTGAAACATTACTCCCAATGTACTACGATTGTGCTATTGGCGACGTCATGAGACGAATCCATTCGCAAAACCCGCTGATTCAGTGGGCCCAAAATAGATTTTACGATATATTGTTCCGTCATAAACGAATATTTGCTTTGGTTGTGGCTCTGGAACCACAATATATTATGAGATAATTAATATTAAACATTAACATATTTTAAAAGATAAAAATATAGGCGTGTGTGGAGCGGTAGTCATGTGGTTAGCGCAGAGCGCTGCAGACCCTGCGACCCGAGTTCGGTTCCCACTCGCAAGGAGCCGTCTATAAATGACGTCACGCACCATGAGGGGGGGGGAGTCAGACATTTGTGGACGATGTGTGACGGGGGGGGGGGTTTGAGAAATGTGACGTCACATCAAAATGCGCAACTTTAAAAAAAATATAGACAACACGTTCTACTTGATTAAATAGACTGTAATAAATGTGTCTCCTACAACATCAAGAGTGCAGCGCCACACATTAAATACGCACTACAATGACAATAGTTTAAAAAGCGATTTGAAGCATGTTTTCTTTTGGGGGGGGGGGGCAGAGTTTTGTGACGTCATATTTGAGGGGGGGGGTCTGACTTTGACGTCGTGTGACGACGGGAATGGTCAAACATTGTCCAAAATCGCGTGACGCCATTTATAGACGGCCCCCAACCATTAACTGACGAATATTTGAATGGGTCTTTAGCCTCAAACGAGTACCTGGTGCGATATATCATTATTACTGGGGAGACAAAGGCGGCCGGGCATAGTGTTGGTCACCCACCCTCTCGTGTACCGTACCGGCCTTCATAGGTTCTCACTATATCTGCTTAAAACTGAACGTTTCGTAAATGCATTTTACAATTTACGGGATGGGAAAAAATGCCTTGCGTAATACTTTTTTGGAAGGACAATTTAGCAACCATATATTTACCCCAAATTGACTTTCATCTGGAAAAAAAAATCCAGTAGACAGCCATCAGCCCCCACCTCCGGCTCTCAACTCCCTCGGTCGCGCATGCGTAGTTGGGCACACAATATGAAGATTGAACAAGTTTGAAAATTGCTGTGAAATTTCATGTTGAGAAGCACAGCTGTATTCGGCATTTAGTCTACTCTTCCACGCTGCCTGGACGTCTGGGGATATGTTGGCTTACCCACACTTTACCACATCACACCCGGCGGTCGACTTGCGTACAAATGTATACTGCTGAGTGTACAGAGAGGTGTAGGGGGCGAATATAAGTCATTCGCACATTTGTTACAATTGCCACACTCGGGAAGGGGATTTAAACTGGACCTCTTCATTGCAATATGATCACGATTACACAACGGTAACGCCCTCGGTACTTTGTTATCCCACCGTATGTGTGGGTTTTCTGTGGTAGTTGGTTTGCAAATGGTATTTTCGATAACCTAATTCTCGACAGAGGAACTTAAATTGCACTTTGGGCTTATTTTTACAGTGATACATTTGATTGATTTTAATAAATCGTGGATTCTTATCAAATTGGACAAAAGATTGCTTGTTTCATGTTTCGGATCACCTTTTGCAATTCCGCAATATAACAGTCAAGTTAATTGAACATGGTCGCTGAGTCAAGTTAAATTGCCACAGTTCGTCTATAAGGCCTTTACAGAACCGTTTCCAAATCACAATTTCTCAAGCTGTCGATCTACACGATGACTTCACGAGCAATTGTACGATATTTGACATCCCTTTACATACGAGTACAGTGATCACCCTGGTATGTATGTTGAATTTCCTTCGCATCGTGCGTAGCCAATCGTGCTAATCAGTTTTTAAACTTAAAATCCGAGCCAATTTTCATGACAGAAAATGTATGTACTTTATTCTTGATTTAGGTTTGCTGATTTCTGTTCACTGCATTGTTGTACAGGTACCTGCTTTTATGTTTCTGTTTTTGTAATTTTGGTGACCCAGGTCATTTATGTAATGGAGAATATTCAGGTATCGTTGAGTTCGTTGGAGAAATGTTAACTACCTCGCCTGGTAATACAGGAGGTTGTGGGTTAAATCCAGACCCTGATGCGGGCTGTATATTTGGAGTTTTCATGTTTTGCTTCTGGTTGCGTTGCTCTTTTTCCGGGTTTTTCTCTCCAAATTTATAAATGTGTTGAAAGTATTTGGCTGCAATAAATGTCCTCATAAGCCACTTTGTTGAGCCATCATGTGTATCCAGGTTGCTTCTGAACGAGCTGTACAGCTCAATGGGCCTTACCTGGTAAAACCAAATAGGACAAATGGGTGGATGTGGGTTGTGCATTTATGCTTCGCTACATTAACCTATAATAACAATTTTCAAAAATAGTTTTTAGTAAATATTTTTAAACAAAATCAACTTAACTTGTGACTCCCGCCCACAGGAGACGCGCACCATTGCCGAGTTGGCCAAGGCAGAGCTGGACGGCATCATGATGCGTAACCGGCCTCTGCGTGTGCGCTTCGCCACGCACGGGGCCGCCCTGTCGGTACGGAACCTCTCGCCTATGGTTTCCAATGAGCTGCTGGAGGAGGCCTTCAGCCTGTTCGGCATGGTGGAGCGCGCCGTCGTGGTGGCGGACGAGCGCGGCCGCTCCACCGGCCGTGGTATCGTCGAGTTCGCTACCAAGCCTGCGGCACGAAAAGCACTGGACCGTTGCACGGACGGCGCCTTCCTGCTGACTGCGTGAGTGCCTTGGACTTCAAATTCAATGTGTGCGGTCAAATTGTAGTTGAATCCAAAAGTTTCATTGGATTTTGCTATTTCTGCTTTGTGACTCGTTCATAGCTATACGATTGACTACATGTTTTTGTGTTAAGCTGTGTTGGTGTGGGCAAAGTTATGATTGTGCTTGGTCTGGGTAATAAAGGGTAAGGGTTAGTTTGGTCACTGAAAATGTACACTTTGGTCTGTTAGCCGGCTATTCCTTCTGGACCATTACATTTGTCAAGGCATCTCAACCCATGGGCCAGTTTCTACTCTTATCAGCAGCATGTGGCCAGCTGTCACAAAGCTGCATGTATGCCCACCTTTGACTTTAATTTCTCAGTTTTTGAGGTTTATGAAGAATGGCAATACTTTATTTCGTAGCTTGGTGGTTTCTTAATCATCATAAGCTGTGAACTATACTTTGCTAAATAAAGGACTTTCTGAGTGCTATATGTCATGGGTGCATGATGCGACAAGCCATCATCCATCTAGCCCTTAATCGTGAGTTGGTTTTTGCGCTCCTGTTTCCACGGTAGACATCCACTCAGGAGTGTTCTCTTTTGTTGCCATTTTTACGATCAACAGCCGTCGTAAATTCACCTAACGTCCTTCTAAAGTCCACTTAAGTTTCTTAAGTCAATTTGATGTCAGTGACATGAGCATGTTCTCTAATCCTTCCTTGGCTTTACTGTACGTTTTATTCCAAACATGCCCCGCATGCTTCTTTGTGCACTTAGGATTTTGTTCCAAATTCGTTGTCCCCGTTTCTGATGTCACAGCAGTTAATGTTTATTATTCACACTCATTTATGTTGCTTTTCACTATTAATAGTTTATTCATAAAGCACTCCAGCCTGCTCATGTTTTAATGTTCCGTTTATCATTTTGATCCTCAGTATTATATATGTACGCTGTTGTGTTTTCATTTGTCCCTCTGAAGATAACTTCAGTTTAGTGAACTTGTACATGACTTTTTTTTCTATATGCAGCCATTACTGTACTCAGTTCTGTAATTTTCTGTAGTTCATTTCCATTGGCTGTTTTCAGAAAAAATCTGAGATTCTTAATATAAATTAGGAAATGCACTTCAAGATACCGACGGATACTAACTCTGTGCCATGTAATTTGCTTGAGGACCCGTTGTGTGATCGACGTAGTAATGAAGGTCTGCGTACGTTTTGACAGCTCGCCCCGGCCCGTGATCGTGGAACCACTGGAGCAGTATGACGAGGAGGACGGGTTGCCGGAGAAGTCCATTCAGAAGCACCCACTCTACCAGAAGTGAGCATTGCCACTATCACCGCCACTTATTTGATGTTTGATATTTTGAGTTGTCTCACGATGCCTAACTTTTAGTGTTTCAAATCTACTTGCGGACACTTGTGGCTTTCACTCCGCCTTTGCCGCGTGCTCTGCAATATTAGTGTGAGTTTTATTTACTTGGAACACATTTTTAGGAATTGGGGTTATTGATAACCTTTCATGTAAAATTATATTTGCTATAACCACTCTTATCACAGGGAATGTGTAGACAATGGGTGATCAGGAATCCATTCGAGTGAATAATAGTATTTGTTAATGTTTTCTCTACAATGTTTTTATTTGCTTGTTACACATTAAGTGCAACATTTGGAAGCTTTTGTCTTCATAGGATTGCTCTGTTGTGCGGTTGTTGCAGGGAACGGGAGCAGCCACCTCGCTTTGCGCAGCCTGGCTCGTTTGAGTGCGAGTTTTCAACACGGTGGAAGTCTCTCGATGAGATGGAGCGTCAACAGAGGGACCAGGTGGAAAAGAACATGAGGGAGGCTCGTGAGAAACTGGATGCTGAGATGGAGGCAGCTTCTCACGAGCACCAGGCCATGCTCATGCGCCAAGGTGACCTTTGCACCTCACGTTCATGTCGTTTTACAGTTCTAACAGATGTATATATAAATTTCCGGACATCCAGTTTACATTTCTTTGCTGTAAATGGTATGTCCAACGTTTGTTCAGTTTGTACGCTACATGCATCATGCTCGTTTAAACGACAAGCTGAATGTAATAGACATTTTATCTTCCCAATGTGCGGATAAGTCACTCAATCACGACTGACTTGAACACAATTCTTGATTTGGGTAACAAAAATTTGGTCTTGTTCAACTAAAGAATAAGGACGCACAAGCTATGTGCCTATCATTTAAATTCTTAAAGTGTTGGGTTGCCTTTATGGAAAGCTGTCGGAGGTATTTAACAAGGGTGATGTCCTGAAATCCGTGATTTCTTTCAGAGTTGTTGCGGCGTCAGGAGGAATTGAGGCGCTTGGAGGAACTGAGAAACCAGGAGCTCCAGAAGCGCAAGGAAATTGAGATGAGGTCAGTTTACAAACCTGTTTCAGTCAACATAATAGTTTAATTTAACACGTTACTTCTTACCCATGTCTCTTGCAAAAGAAACGTCAGAAGGTATTTGTACATTTAATAGTTCTCCCTTGCATTGTATTTGTATTGCATTGACGCACTGATCAGCATGTGCTTGCTGGGCTCCTGTGAAACATTACATTTTCTTTAAGATCAGGTAGGAGCCCATTGAGACAATCCATCTTTTCCAAGCGAGCCCTTAAAAAAAAGTTTTTGCGCAACATAAACACCGATTTAAACAAAACAGCAATAGCTTATGGGTTCTAGTGCAACAAAAATTAAGTAAAATGCCTTTTACAGCAAAAAGTAGTTTTTTCCGTGATATCACACAAAATAAAATCCTCTGTATCATTTGTTTTGCAAATATAGTCCATATTTGATATTTCTTAAGACATTATTGTATCAAGTTATTATTATAAAAAAATTGCAAGTCTGCATTTTAGTTATTATCATGCAAACAGTTTTCCAATTGGCTCCTTCATTTTTCTTTTTGGGAATCTTTCTGGATTACTCCCAATTTCAGCTTATTCAAATCTGCCTTTGAGATGTTTTTACTGGGCTTGACTTAAAATACAATTCAAATTTTTTTGAGATGGAAAAATAGAATGACATTGCATATTAGGATGAAATTAAATGTCTGAAATGTTTATCTTACCTATAAAAGGCATTCTTTGTCTGTCCCTCTGTCCGTCTGCGCACACACGCTCGAGGGATTTTGCTTTCGGACGGTGGGGTTTATGTAGAAACAAATTTGCCGGGCGATGCCCCTAGCCCCGCGGTGGGAATATAGGCTATTCCGTTTTCCCATCCGTAAACTTTAAAGTAGTTAAAATCACGTTTTAGTGCGATTTCTCTTCATTTCATTATTTACTTTTGCCGCCCAGCGCGGAACAAAGGACGCTATTGCGCATGCGCGAATCGCTGACAGGATTTGCCCCTGGCAACGCATGCACGCCATCGGTGGAGGGGGGGGTGGATTTCTCATTCGCGTTCAAAATGAAAAAAAATGTACACGCAACGCTAAGGTAAATTCATCAAAGTGTCACGTCCTCTTCTCTCCTCCACCCCATACTATTATAGGGTCGGTAGATACTAATTTTATAGCGCTTAGACAGGATTATTGTAGCGCGGAGGGGGGGGGGTAGCGGGCCCAGCCTCAGCCGGCTGGGCAATCTAGGCGAGGCCGGGGGCTCTGCACGGCACTCTTGTTAGGTGAGTACTTTGTGCTATAGAGTCGATATATACTGCTACTAGTGGGAAATACCTGGCGTTGCCCCGGGGGAAAATATTTTTTAAATGTCTGAAAACTTAAAAACATACTATACAAATGAAAAGAAAACTCATTGATTAAAAATAAAATAAAACCCAGGTGCGCCACGATTCGATTCTTTAAATCGTGCAAAGGAATCACAGGTTGTAGATTTGTTTAGAATCTGCCTATTCCCGTTTAATATAAGTTGGTTGCATTTCGCAAGTATGCTAAACATTTCGAACAGACACACATTTACAAATTTCCCTTTTTTATATATATAAGATAGTCAGTATGTACTATTGTAGTGATAGCAGGTACCACCACAGTCGGTATGCATTGCTGTAGTGAAAGCAGGTACCACCACAGTATGCACTGCTGTAATCATAGGTACCACCACAGTATGCAATGCTGTAGTCATAGCAGGATACCACCATAGTCAGTATGCACTGCTGTAGTGATAGCAGGTACCACCAAAGTTGGTATGCAATGCTGTAGTTTAAGCACATACCACCACAGTCACTATGCACTGCTGTAGTCAAAGCAGGTACCACCACAGGCTCTACTGTTCTGAAAGTAGGTACCACCCCAGTATGCACTAATGTAATCATAGGTACCACCACAGTATGCACTGCTGTAGTGGAAAGCAGGTTGCCACCACAGTATGGACTGCTGTAATCATAGCAGGTACCACCACAGTCAGTATGCACTGCTGTAGTGATAGCAGATACCAACACAGTTGGTATTCACTGTTGGAGTAAAACGAATTACAGTAAAACCTTGGATTGCGAGCATAATTCGTTCCAAAAACGTGGTTGTCATCGAAAGCACTCGTATATCAAAGCGAATTTCCTCAGATGATTCGTTCCACAACCAAAAAATCCTGTATTCATATAAAAATTATTAATACAAAATACCTTTTTATATTTTTATTATTTAAATTTAATATAAAGTAATCAAATTTATTAATCAAATGTATTCGTGGCTGGTGTGAGGGAGACAAGAGGAGAGGGTTATTGTGTAGGACGACTTTCACTTGCAGTACAGTTACTAAAGAACAGTCACTGCACTTGGATACAAAAAAAATGCTTTACGCACACACACGTGGTCACAACACTATCGTAAACAGTATAAGCTCGCACGGATGTTGACTATACGAGTGAGGCACGCCGACTGAGACCGAGCATGGGAGACGATTACCCACAATCCCGCAGCGAGAGAGACAAGAACCATCGGCTCAGTTGTGATCACGTGATGCTCGGCAGACAAAGCGTATACGTACTACTCGTATTGCACGACCTCACTCGTTTATCAAGTTAATATTTATTTTTAAAAATTGCTCGTCTTGCAAAACACTCGCAGACCAAGTTACTCGCAATCCAAGGTTTTACTGTACGACCAAATTTGGTATGCACTGCTGTAGTTAAAGCAGGTACCACCACAGTCAGTATGCACTGCTGCAGTGATAGCAGGTTCCACCACAGTATGCACTGCTGCAGTGATCGCAGGTACCACCACAGTATGCACTGCTGTAGTGATAGCAGGTACCTCCACAGTCGGTATGCACTACTGTAAACATAGCAGGTACCACCACTGAGTATGCACTGCTGTAGTGAAAGCAGGTACCACCACAGTCGATATGTGCTGCTGTAGTGTTAGCAGGTACCACCACAGTCGGTATGTACTGCTGTTATAGCAGATACCACCACAGTCAGTATGCACTGCTGTAATCATAGCAGTAACCACCACAGTATGTACTGCTCTAGTGATAGATACTGCTATCGAGTTGGTAGATACTGCTATATAGAGTTAGTAGATACTCAAACAGTCAGTATATACCACTACGGTCAGTAAATACTGCTACAGTCAGTAAATACTACTATACAGTCAGTAGCTACTATTAGCTCAGTTGATACTACTGTACAGTCAGTAGATACAACTACAGAATCAATAGATACAACTTACTCTGTTGTATGTAGGGTGTGTAGGTATATATACCTACGCGGGGGTAAAGATATTTTTTGAGGGGGGGGGGGGCGTCGACAATATTCGGAAACCTTTTGGCTCAACTATTTACCTACCACTTTCCATAACTTTTTTGACTTGTGCAAGCCTCTTATAATTTTGTTGGTGGAGAAATGGACAAACGGCCGACCGGGCTTTCACAATACCTTAGTATCTGTGTATGTATATGTAAGGTTTTAAATAAACTTTTGAAATCTATTTTTTGCCCGGGCAACGCCGGGTACTTCCCGCTAGTCTTACCTACATAAGTCTTTTTGTCTGTCCGTCTGTGTGCGGATACACCTCTCGACGCTTTTAACTCACAAACTGTGGGGTTTATGTTTCAAAAAAGTACCCAGATACCATGCGATAAGCCCGGGGGTGAGCCAGTGCTATTCATATTTCACATCCGTCAACTTTGAAGTAGTTAAATTAACAATGTATTACTATTAATTATTATATTACAATGCTGGGCGCTCGCCAAAGTACGCATCTGCGCATGCGCAAGGACGCTGACCCGTGGTTGCCCTAGCAACCCACACGCGATCGGTGGGGGCGTGGAAAAATGATAATTCGTGTTAAAAATGCAAAACAATACACAATGCGGAGGTCAATTCTTCACAGTGTGATGTCCCCCCCCCACCACAATCTGTGCAGTTACTACTATAGAGTTGGTATATGCTACTACTATAGTCTGTAGATACTACTGTAGAGCGGGCGGATGGTGGGGGGGGGTTGCAGCCCAGCCTCAGCCTGCCAAGGTGCCACCTCAGCCGGCTGGGCAATCTAGGCAAGGTCGGGGGCTCTGCACGGAACTAGGCCTCACCATGGTACTCTGTTAAGTTAGTAATTAACTGCTATAGAGTAGGTAGATACTACTGTAGAGTAGGTAGATACTACTGTAGAG
>CM025656.2:8074049-8088670 GCA_014621495.2 Entosphenus tridentatus
AGAGTAGGTAGATACTACTGTAGAGTAGGTAGATACTACTGTAGAGTTGGTTGATACTACTGCAGTCAGTAGATACCACTATGGTCAGTAAATACTGCTGCAGTCAGTAGATACTACTGTAGCGTTAGTAGTTACTACTATAGAGTCGGTAGATGCTACTGTAGAGCCATATACTACTGTAGAGTCAGATATGACTATAGTCACGATATACTACTCACTCTATTGTATGTAGGGTGTGTAGGTGTTTGTTCCATGCAATCTGCTTTGTCTCAATGTAATTCTCCCTTGGATCTCTCAATTTTTTGTGTGTACGCTTAAACTTTTTCGTTTAACTTTTACTGCCCATTTGTAATTGTCAAAATGAAAGAAAATGTTCCACTGGGCACATTGGTATGTTGTTAATGTAGATGTTTGAGAGGGTGGAATTTCAGCTGTGATCATGCCGTGTGCACTTGCAGACACGAGGAGGAACGCAGGCGGCGCGAGGAGGAAATGATCCGGCGCCAGCGCGAACAGGAGGAAATGCTCCGTCGCCAGCAGGATAGCTACCGCATGAACTACATGGAGGGCGCCGTGAGTACCCAGGTCGCTTGCCGACCCATGCAGAGCCAAGGCTGGGCTCTCGGTGACTCCGTCTTGGTATTCGTTTAATTCTGCCAGTGCCAATGACAATTGATGTTGCAATGCATGTCCTGTTTATAATCACATAAATATCACTTCTCACCAGGAATAGGGTCTTAAGGGACCAGCATTCTTTAGTTTGGTACAGATTTGCTTTGCACACGTGCATCAAATGGTTGTTTTTCCCTTTAATCACTTTTAATGAAAATGATTTGCTTTCATCATATAACAATGTTCATGAACTAAATTTAAATTGAAGAATTACTGATTTGCTACAAGGGTTTTTTTGACAATTTAATATTCTGCCTGTGGAGTTTGTAAACTTTTCATAATTTTCTGATTTCTGTTTGTATGTGTCAGCCTGTGAATGCCAGCGCTGGAATTTACCCCATTCCAGTGCTGATCATGTAGAGACCAGAAGGTGCTCCTTGCGTAATTGGCAATGTCTACTGTTGCATTCAGCCTGTTCACTTCAGAAAGAGTGCACTCAGTGAAAAGTTGGTTTGATTATCTATATTGTTCGAGCTAATGTGTTTACTTCATTGAAATTTAGTAGAACTAATTTATTGTTGCCAATATTTGGAACATAAACGCTGCAAGGCGGCTTTTTTATAGTCACGTAAGAAACAACTCCAAACTTTGATACCCTGTGAATGAATTAACTAAATCATGCAGTCATGTTGCGTAATATATAATTATTTAAATTGGAATTTTAAGCCTTGAAAAGGTGTAATTTTTATGACAGATTGCATTTACAATTTTAAATGGGTGTAAATATCAATATTAATACACGTTATATAGAATAATCCATAGATGTAATTTGTGTATATAATGGTATCTATACCTAAGTTACAATATGGAAATTTAAGTGTCGATTGGCAGCAAATTGTTGACATTGGCTTGAGTTGCATATTTACCAAAGCCTGTACATGAGTAACCAAAATATCCTCGGTTAAGAATGTGTACAGCTTCTCTCGCATATATTTCTTATCCAAGTATCGGTCGTCACGAGCATACACATGTGCATATCGTGAAATTAATTAACGCAAATCTGTACTCGCAGTAAATACCACAAATGCATTCCTAGCAAATCGTTTTGCACATCAAAATGTAGAGCTGAGAAGAATTCCTTTTTCAGACCCATTCTGGTGAGAACACTTGTAGAAAATGTGTCGCTGTTTACAGCACATGGAACATTGTTGAGAGACATGCCTAAAATCTAACTTGGATGATTGTTTTCTCACAGGATGATAAGTCCATTTTCACTGAAGGTTATGGAATGCTCCAGCACCAGCTACATAGTTCCCAGGCACGTAATGTTGGGCTCCACGTCATCAGGCTGTGGCTATTAAGAACCTAAGATTGCTGTGTTGGACGCCACCACACTGCATTCTCATGGGATACTAAACATCACCTCAAATATGCAAACACTCTTTGAAACTTCTATGCTGTATTACTTTTGTTCCAAACTTTGCTTTGTGGGACATTTAATTTAAACATGTCTATTATTAATGTATTATGTGGGTGCACGAGGTTGTGCGCATCCTTAATGTTTGAGCTGCATATCTCTTACACATCTCAGCGATGGCATGTTACCTAAAATATTCCTCAGGTCATAGCCCTCATGGTAAATAATTAGTACCATATCTAAGGGGCATTGATGAAGAGTGATGCAAGTATGTAACAATACCATAATGCTTCGGGTATCTGTGAGAAAGTTATTACATTGTGAATAACTTTACCTAAGGCTTGCCACAATTTTTGCGGTTTACTGTGACAGAAAATGGCCAGTGACCCATAATTATTGCAGGTAAATTGTGAATGTCACCTAACCAGGTGACAGTTGATTAAATTCCTACCAGTAACAGCTTCAGGTGCGCTGACATTAAACGCATGAAGTTCATTAAGAAGCTTATTAAGAAGAGAAAAACAACTTGAAATGATACGTAATATAGTATCAATTTCATTATCTGTAATGGTTATCAATCTCATCCGGCCATGCTATTTGCTGCAAAGGTCAGCCTGAATCATCGTGGTATATGTGAGTCATGAAGAAAATATGGTTCTTGTGCACATTTTGTGCATCGTGGAGTTGAATGCACTCGCAAATTCGTTTATGGGTGTACACGCATACAACTTGCATGCGTTTGCAAGTACATAACTGCTGCAAAAAATTTGGTGGTACACCTCACCACTGCGTTGATGATGTTTTGCAAATTCTACTTTTTGTTCACATTGGGTACGGAAACATCTTTACTGTGGTCCGTGACATCACAGACCATTGGAAGTTTTAAGCACTTGTTTTGCTTGCTCTTGTGGGAGGGGTTAAGGAGGTGAAAGAATTCCCCTCCCAGCAGAGTGATTGAAATTAGTCCAGTGCTGCACAGTAACTGGCAGGAGCTATTGTGGGGATTGTGTCAGGACTAGGCTGTAAAGCTGACGAATTGTAACTAATTCTGTCATCTTAATATTGACGGAAGCTGAAGAGTATTTTGAAGATCGGTGATTTGTAAGGGCCATTGTGTTAGGATTGATAATGCTCATTGTTAATGCTCAAGTGCTTAACTTGTCGTGACTGATTAGCACAGTTGACTACGTATGGTGCAAAAGAAGTTCAACATGAATACAAAATGGATATTCAGTTATTTTGCAGCGATTGGGTTGATAACCTACTTCGCATCACATTATGCATGAAGTAGAAGATGAGCATCCCATTTGATTTGAGCAATTGTTCAATATTGACACTAAGATTGAAAGTGTGAATGCAATTGCTCTCTAGCATTCTGTAATGGTTACTTATTATGATTATCCAATGAAGGCAGCATTTTAGGAAAAAGTTGTACCCCCGACCGAAAACCAGGCAAATTGAACAAAGGGTTGCTCAACTTGGCGATATTATTGATGTCAATGAAACCTCGTAATTCGAATTATGTCATTGTGTGACATCGTTCAACTTGACATCATTTTATGATGTCAAACGCCACGTGCCTCCTCCCTGCCCTCTTAATAACGTTATGACTTGTGATGTCGGCACGTCGCGTGGCATGCTTCATGTATCTTGTGCTGCAGTTAGACACCCAAAGCTGGACCATTGCACAGCAGGTAGATACTCAAAAGTTTATCCCAGAACTGTGTGTACACATGGGAGATGTCTAGGTTAGTGACCAGGTTTCAGATGTTTTGGCTTTGAAAGTCCTGCACAGCTTGTTCCTATATAAATTATTTAAGAACAATTTGGTTTATGTCATAGGTGTTTACTTGAAGCCATTGCTAATCATGCTTCTCACTTAGCAAAGAGACTGCATGTGCAACAAATACCAATTAGGACTGTTATTCCAGCCAAGTGGCTGTGCACGAGTGATTGGTTTGCAGTCGGGGAAGGTTGGTTGCGAGCTCAAATCTGGGTTGGGGTTTAACTTTGCCCATCATCCTTTCGGGGTTAATAGTATCACCTTATGATGAAGTCGACAGTGGTTTTATGGATATACTTGCCCCCGTCATAGAAATGTAGAATTTATATCACTGGCCGAGGACTGTAAATGGGAATTGAGCACCACCTCAATGCTCATTTGAGTATTGAATCACTTTAACTTTAGATGTTTGTGTAAAGTCAATGGTGGTTATTCATTGCCAAAACTGGTTCACACCGATGAGCTGAGAATTGCCACTGTTTGGTGTCACCCAAATTCTGGATTTAACAGAGATTGGCAAGGATACAACTTGGACTTGGTGCACTAATGTTTGGTGCGCACTGCTAATTGGATTTCTGAATAGAGTTATGATTTTGAAGAGATGTACTTTGAACTTTTTGCGCACCGTACATAGGCATCTGTGCTAATCCAAGGTGTGGCGGAAGGACAACAAACTAAGCACACAGTGCATTGAAGAATGACCCAAAAGAGTGATGACATTGTTTTGCGTTAATTCATATTTTAGCATTATTTTCTTTCTATAACACTAACCTAATTTTTGTTCCTGGGTAGTAAGTGTTATTTCGTAATTGCTTATGCCTAAAAAGTATAAAATGGCTATTATTCCCCACAACCCTTTTGTGACCAGGACAATGATATTTTGAAATTGACCTATTTTCAATGAGAAAACAGGCGAATTTGTGTCTTTTCGTTCACATAGTCAGAAAAAAACCCATATAAATCAAAATTAACTTTTATTTATACTAAAGTAATACAAAAATGACGACAAAAAATTTATAAGTGAGTAGTTTCTCAAGATTTACGATTATACTGTAAATCACTTTCACGAATCAGCCCCCAAATGTAGTCTCCCATCATGTTCTCATACTGTCCTTGGTAGCGGCATTCAAAGTCCAGTATATCTTGGTGGAAGCGCTCGCCTTGCTTCTCCTAGTACGCTCCCATGTACTCCTTGAATTTATCAAGATGGGCATCAAGGATATGGACTTTGAGAGACATCCTGCAGCCCATTGTGCTGTAGTACTTCACCAGAGTCTTAACTAGCTCCACATAGTTTTCGACCTTGTGATTGCCCAGGAAACCACGAACCACTGCGACAAAGCTGTTCCAAGCCGCTTTCTCCTTACTAGTGAGCTTCTTGGGGAATTAATTGCACTCTATGATCTTCTTTATCTATGGTCCAATGAAGACACCGGCTTTGACCTTTGCCATAGCTTAGGGAAGAAGTCTTGAAGGTACTTGAAGGCTGCCGACTCCTTATCTACACCACCGACTGTTTTATAAGGCCCAATTTGATGTGCAGTGGTGGCATCAGCACCTTCCCGGGGGTCCACCAGTGGCTCCCACTTGACGTTGTTCCTCCCCACAGAGAACTCGTTCCGCTGTGGCCAGTCCCGCCTGTGGTAGTGCGCCTTGGCGTCCCTGCTGTCTCAAAGGCAAATATAGCAGAGGAAACTCGGTAAAACTGCCTTGGAGACCCATCAAGAATGTCACCATTTTGAAGTCTCTGATGACCTCCCAGCCGTGCTCATCATACTTCAAGGCGTCTAGCAAGGTCTTGATGCTGGTGTAATCCTCTTTGAGGTGCACCGAGTGAGCCAGGGGAAGAGACAGCTACTTGTTACGATTATGGAGCAGCACGGCTTTGAGGCTGCTGGATGAGCTGTCAATGAAGAGGCGCCACTCATTCTGGTTACAGGCGATTCCGATTGCCTCGAACAGACTGGTCACATTGTGGCAGAAGCAGAGCCCATCTTGATGGGTAAAGAAGCTGCAAAAAGGTTGGTGACGCTTCCTCTGATCTGCAACTTGCACACTTTTATCCAACAAGTTCCACTGCTTGATCCTAGACCTCAAAAGCTCGGCATTGGACTTGGTGAGACCAAGATATCTAAACAAATCGTTGAGGTAAAGTCACGTAGAAGGGAAGTAATAAAATAATAAAAATAAAACATAATAAAATAATTCTCACGACGTTTCGGCCACAACGCAAGCAGCCGTCCTCAGGTGAAGACCAGGTCTGTCGGGGAGACAGCGTCTGAATGAAACAACACCACGCTTGGAGCGTATATTTAAGCTGGGTTGGAAGGGAGGAAGGGCGCTACCCCTATCCCCTCCTTTTGATGCTGCTAATCCTGCATAATGCACGGGCATAATATGACTTTGAAACCCCCCCCGCCCACCTCCTACGCATTTCACAAGTAGTACTAATCACATACCTGCATTTCCCATAAATATGCTAAATTCCTCTTGATATGCAAATTATTTTGTCAAGGCGCCCTTCCCCCCTTCCAACCCAGCTTAAATATATACGCTCCAAGCGTGGTGGTGTTTCATTCAGACGCTGTCTCCCCGACAGACCTGGTCTTCACCTGAGGACGGCTGATTGCGTTGTGGCCGAAACGTCGTGAGAATTATTTTGTTTTATTTGTATTATTTTATTACTTCCCTTCTACGTGACTTTACCGAAAGAACCAAGAATATGAATCCCTGCAGTCACGAAAGCTTTAAATCGAAATTTAAATCGTTGAGGTCTTTTTGGTTGGGGTAGTATAGATTTCTCTCCTCAGCTCCACCTCTGAAATTGTCATCTGGATCTACAACTTCTTCCTCGCTCTCTGCTCTCTTCTAAAGACGGCTGCTCTCTATCCGGAGGAGTGGGTACGGGGAGCTCATGACAGTGTGGCACCGGGGCGATGGATGAAGGAAGGTCCAGATACGTGATAGGTGCATTCTTGCCAGTCCGACGTTTGGAATGGTCCACCATGCAGAAGTCGCATTTGCTTGAGTGGTCAGTGGGTTCCTGTCAAATTCTTTGGATAGCGAACTTCATGGCTCTCTTTTCCCCTCTGTACCGTCCTACAAAAATACATTTGTTTCACCCATGACTAATGTGTAATAGATTCTCGCAACATTTTTCATGTATATGTTTTCAATAACATTGAAAATTGTAAAACATTTTTAAATAAAAAAACTTTTCCAATGAAAAAATGTTTTAAACAAAATTTATACCATAAAATTCCGAGCAACAATTGTCCATCTTACCTTCCAGTTTTTTTGCATTGCTCGCAGGTGAAATGAGTTGCCTAGGGTTTGTCTTGATCCCCGACAGGCATGCCGAAATATGCCTTGTAGGCCTCGCACATCTCCGCAAATGCTTCCACAGAGTACTTTTTTGCTCTTGTCTTGATAAATTGGCCGCAAACATAGCAAAATGCGTCTGCTGGGATTCTTGCAGCCTCTTGATGCCATCTCAGAACAATGCAGATATGTATCCACTTAGGCAGCTGGAACTAAACTGAACTGGTGGGCTTAAGGCCCCTGTTTGTTTACTACTATTTATATTACTGGAAAGTTCTAGAACATTCTAGAAGTTAGTTACTCCAAGTTTACTCAGCACCGAATCTATCTGAAATGTAATGGAAAATATGTAAACTTCAAAATATCACTGTCCTGGTCACAAAAGCAAAGTTTGTGGGGAAAAATAGCCATTTTCTGTACTTTTGAAGCATAAGCAATTAGGAAATAACACTTACTACCCAGGAACAAAAAAACATTTGTTACAGTGTAAGCGATCCTCTTTCCCCTCAATATTTGTAATACAAAGAGTTACCAAGTGTTTATAATGAAGTGCAATTTTTTTACACTGGCAGATGTATGATTACTGTTGTCTCATAATGTTCAGTCTTTTGTCAATCCACTGCTAGATTAAGACCTCCCCATGCCATGTCAGTCTTAGGTGTTGTTTGCTCATATTTCATCAAGTTGATTTTATTGGAAAGGGGGTGGGTGGTGGAAAATGACCAGTTCTGATACTGTTCACTGTGGTCAAGAATCCAACTTCATTAGTCAAGTTACCCATAGCGTGCTTTGCTAAATTCTGCGCCTTTAATGCATACACACACTATTGAATAAGATAGACAGCTCTATTTGTGAATACGGATGGACACATTTTATATATTTTTTTAGTTGTATTAAACATGAAACGGTTTCCCATCAGATCTTGAGCAGCAAATCTACAAGTCTGAGTTAATATTTTTCAGATTTTTCCTGTCGTGGAAAAGCTTTGTTTATAATCGTCTTCTCTCAAGCTGTCTTTGAAACTAGGGGCAGGTTTTTGCACTTGAAAAATGTCGGTGTTGCATATTCTGTTTGACATCTCAAAGATGTTTTGTCATCGGTGAATGTTCTGTTTTTTTATGGTATATTTGAGCGGTCTACAAAATGGCAGTGATGGATAGCTTGAACTGTGAACAGTGCGTGGGGGTGCCCACTTGTATGGGAAATATGGGGTTTGGGTATCAAGTTCTCAGTTTTAAGAATACAACTTTAGTCAAGGTAACTTCTATTAGATCAAAGAGTGACATAAAAATATATGCTCTGCATGCAGTGAAAATACACATGCGCACATCACTGGCAAACACTAGACTGGGCACAGGGGCTAGTGTGATTTGCACCGAGTAGGGTTTGCTTGTTTGAGTGGAAGGTTGCCGCAAAAATTGGGGGTTGAATACAAGCATCTATAGCCAAACAGACAGAAGCGCAAGGGGTGTTAGGCTGATTTTATTGGTTTAGATTAAAGTAATTTCAGACTTTCAATTTGAGTTTTTGTCAATGTGTAGACATGCTTTTCATATCCAAGGATAATGTCCATGTTGGTTCATTTTTATAATAGCGTGATACATGTCCTTTTGTAGTGTTATTTTGTTATGGCAGTGCATTTATTATTTTTACCTATCTTTTTAAATCCTTTATATTAAGTTCACTTGCTTGCTTACGACCGTGCAAATCTTTCGGTCGTTTTTTAACTCACTTTCCGTTATCCAATCGAGCTGACATTTTGCACACAGACTCGTTGTGCGTGACAATGTTCGTGAAATTTTTTTCCCAAAATGTTACACTTTTTAGGACAAAAATATATTTAATTACCGATTGCTTAATGCTGGCATGCAATCATCTGACCCATAGGTGGCAGCCATCTCAAGCCAGAGGACGAGAGGACTCTAGCCGCCACGCATATAAAGGATTTATAGTGAAAATTCTTTGTTTTTACGGGTTAATTTTATCTCCCATTGACTTCCACAATTGGACATTTTGCATCATTATCTGAGATGGATTTTCACATTTCTAGCCTAGAAAAACAATACTCTACCTATAACTGAATAATGCTTAATGTAAAGTATAAGATGCCTTTAACAGTTGTTTTTAGATGTGATTTTTACAAAAGGAAGACTCCATTTTCAACCCTTTGGAGGTGGTGAATGAGCCTATGAATTGATTTTCATTTACAGAGAGAAGGCGAGATGCGTATGACTGATTTGGGGGCCCGCAGCAACATGTCCATGACAGGTGAGTGAGAGTCCAGACACGGGACGCTGTGCTCTTAAATACACGCTTGTACTACACTGGACACGCATATCCATGTCCTAATTTGTTGGAAATGCAGGTCATTAAATAGATTAGATGCTTTTAATGAGGCATTTCAGTGGATAACCTTGTAAGAATTTGTTTAAAGTCTTTTAATGCCAGCATATAACAGGTAACCTATTTTGTGATTGGGAAAAGCCGAGCACAATTATTATAGTCGGCCAAATGAAATAAAGTTTTGTCAGACATCGCCAACCAAGCTTTGTGGAAAAATGTGAACAGAACACATTGCAGGAGTGAAATTCAATTAGCCTTGCATAGGACTTTAGCAGTTTGCGAGATTGCTGGATTCATGAGTGTTTATGCATAAACTTGGCTGTAGGCTATCGTCATCTGCACTTGATGATTGTGCTTTCTATTACAATTGCTGAATTGTAGGTATTTGTTTACAAAAACTTAACGTGTTATTAATCTGCTGGCTTAATACCAGGGAGAATATTGGTTAATGGAACTAAATTGAGTTTGAAATATAGTTTTGCTCATAAACTTATGTTTCAAAAATAGATTCTGTAATTTTAATGTCATTACCTATCAAATTGAGAATAGCATAATGGGGAATGGACATGGTATAGTGTTCCAAAAGTAAACCTTCTTGTTGCTCTGGCTGTACCATGGTTTAAGTGTTACACACGTGCCAAGAAGCTCTTACACGTGTTCCCAAATATCTATTCAAGCGCGCATAAATGTAATTTCAGTTATAAATATTTGAAATGATTTAACTCCATAATCGGAAATTCACAATAGTTTTATGTTTTAATTGGCACGCTGAAGTGTGTTTTTGAAGAGGCATATTGTGTATGACAGGGTCATATTTAATGAAAATATATTGCATTTGTATGCTGCTCTCAAATGGTTCAGCAACTCAAAGCGCCTTGCATCACATCTCATATCCAACGTTTGAAGGGGACCTCAGCGGTAGCTGTTGCTGTGCAGCACAATGTCACCGGCTTGCAAGTGGGCATGCCTGCCAGTAGAGGGCGATGATTGCTATGTGTAATACTAGAGTAATTTGCAGAATTTGTCATGTAAACTATATATTATTTTAATTATACCAGGTAAAGCCAACTGAAGGCACCTGGCCACAAACGATAGCTCAACGAAGTGGCTTATGTGGAAATTTCTAGCAGCCAGATACTCTTAAACGCATGTTGGTTCTAAATGTGGAGGGAGAAACCGGAGTACCCGGCGAAAAATCCACGCGACCATGGCGAGAACATGCAAACTACAAATATACAGGCGTCAGGATCGGGATCGAACCCACAACCTGCTGCATACAAGGAGAGGTAGTTAATATCTCGCCACTTTGACACCCCTAATTTGGACCATTATGCAGTGCATTACTACAGTATAGCTATTTGGCAGCTCCAAAAGGAATGTGGGAAAGCTTAGAGGAGCCTATTGTTGGTAAGCCCTGCCTGTGGTTTGCCTCCATCGGTCTGCAATATTTGTTGTGCCCTACCAAATTAGACTTTATTGTTTTTCAATGATTAAGCAACTCTTAGCAGTAGGCAAAATAGAAAGTTATCCCATATGCACGGTTCGGTTTTTTTTACATATTCCTCTAATTGTGTGACTTAATATACAATGAGGTGTTTTGAGGGGGTGTGCATTTGTTACACCGCTCTGAAAAAAAAATGCTTTTGTGAAAGAACAGTTGTGAGCAACAGGTATGCAGCTGTACACATTTTAGTACATTGATAATGTTGAAAAGATGTGACATAAAAGTGACTACCTGGCTTTAAGGGTGCCAGTTTTTACAAGATTTATACCAAAATATAGAATTTCTGTTGATTACCAAATATCAACTGGTCATATTTTGTGAGATTTCAGGGGGATATCCTTATTTCTGGAAATGTTCTATCTTCTCACAAGCACAAGTCCTCCACGTGTTTTGTGTAACACAGGGTAGCTTGAAATGCACATGATGCTTGTTGCTGACATGGGGTGATGCAAGCAACAGCTCAGATTTCAGTTTGACTGGATCATGCAGATATTTCTTGTAAGCCGCATTTTCAAAACCGGTGCATAATGGTGTACACTAAAGGGTTGACAAGCTCAGTGTATTTGCTGTATGTATTAAGGGCTGCTATACAAAGTGTGAACTACAGTAGAACTACACTTTATCCATGCTGAGACTTAAAAATAAGTTACATTCTAACTTAAATGGGAAACATATTCTTAGGTTTTTTCGGTAAAGTCATGTAGGTAAAAAATTAAAATTAATAAAAGTAAAATTAAAATAACTTTACCGAAAAAACGTAAGAATATGAATCCTTGCAGTCACGAAAGCTTCAAATCTAGAATTAAATGGGAAAAGTAATATTAACTGCTCGCAAAGAGAAAATCGGGAAAGTGTCTTAGTCATTTGTGTGCAAACAAAAAACTCCAGGTTGGTTTTTAGAACTTGACATGGTTGATATGTTGTGATGGTTTGTCATTGTATGGGGCATTGGTCTCGCACAACCTAATTGTGCACAATGATGAGCTGCATCGTGGAAGTAGTCATTGACAATGTATGCAATGTCCAGATTCATTTTCTGCTCAGACACAAAGCATTCGGTGTGCATTTTGGCCTGTTCAGTGGCGTGCCATGCATGCTGCAGTCGGTGGTTGTTACTTTGGGGTGTGGCTATATGGTTTTAATGTTGGCCCCACTGCCAAAATTTATTGCCTCATACTTGGTACTGCATTCAAACACATTAAAACACATTAAAGTTATCGCAAGCACATCTATGACTCAACCCAAGAAAGCTCCACTGAGTGAAGTCTTAGAAAGGTTCTGAATTGGGATGTTTGGCTAATTCCATTCATACGTGCTTGGCTTTTGGGAGGAAAGTAGAGTAACCAGAGGAACCCCTATACACATAGGGACAACAATCAAACATGTTCATAGATGGGTTCAATCAACTGCTGTATTGCTATTTCCTGGCCATCTAGTAGCCCGGACATAAAACAGCAGTGGTCCAGACACTTGCCCATTTAAGTACTAAACAGGTTCAAACCTGGCACCTGAAATCTAATGATCAGACATAATATCTGGCATCAACCCCAAGTGGTTTAGTATATAATACATGACCTCTGTAAAAAAAACGATTTGGCATTATGGATTACATGTCTCTAAAAATAACCCTCAGCTAACAATGAACAAAACGTAAAACATTTTGGGAGCATGGATTATGTGAGTACCAACATTAATCTTTCAAGTATTGAGAATTGTCTTCATTGTTGGAAGGTCCAATTGCTTTATCTTTGCAGTTCAATTGTGGATACAGCCACTGAGCTATTGTGGGTGCTTGATTTATTCAGTGGTTCATGATGTGTACTTGAGAAAGTTTGCTTGCTTTTGTAACCCATTGCTTGTTCTGTCATGAAGGTTGGTGTGCTGGTCAAAAATTTATCTTTGCATGAACCCTCATTTGCAACTTAACTCGTACGCCATCAAAGTATTCTCAATTTCACTGGTTTCCAGTCTTTTACTATCAATGACCAAATACTTATTACGAGACTTAGGTTGCTTATTGGATCCAAGTATATGCGTGTCTATTCAAATTGTGGGAGAGTATTTTATTAATTGGAACAGTTACTCGTTTGATTCCTGTTTGGATGTCAACTAGTCTTGTTTACATTGTTTGTGGATTAACAGCAACCACATCAGAAATTATGACAAAAATATGGTTCTCGGTTTGCCACACATTTAAATGTTTGGTAATAAAAAGCTTCACATTTTGAACTGAGAAATTAAGGGAAATACTGTTAGCACACTGGACTTGCAATCCAGAGGTTTCCGGTTTCATTTGGTCTGCCGGCATCGGAGTTTTGAAAACAATGGGACAAGGTTCTTCAATCTCCTCCCATCTTTTTATCCAGAAGGCTAAAATGGATATACCATGGTCGGTTGGTTGTTCACGCATAGTGGGATTACGTGTGAGCAAATCCAGCTTTTCCAAGAAGTCCTGTCAGCGTGGAAGAATAGACCAAATGCTCCCCAGAGCTCGAGCACAGGGTTTTCCAAACTCCAGTCCTTATAACCCACCATGTCAGAGATAGGTATTTCCGTGTTTACCAATTTACCTTCATTCAAATGCAAATTCACTCGTTCCATGCTGCACGCACCCGATAATTGTTAAGCAGCTTGCGCTGTCTGCGGTTAATTGAGCCATTGAGATCTCACTGTGTACACATTAATTGCATTTTAACAATCATCAGGCATGTGCAGCGTGGAATTGGTTAATTTGCAATTGAATGAGGAGTAAATTGGTAAACGTGGAAAGCCGTATCTTGGTGGGTTGCATGGACTGGAGTTTGGGAAACCCTGCTCTGGTGGTTGGCCTGCCAGCAGTGGCATTAAGGGATTGTACCCGTACGTTTTAAATGAGAAATGATAGAATGTAACACGTGGTGCCTTTTCAACATTCTCACATTCCAATTCACATTTGACGAGCCTTGTCCACTCAACCCATCATCCCTCTTGGGTTGATAAAACAAGAACCACTGGTGTATGTCTACATTGAGTTATTTTGAAAAATTTGCCTCCATGATCGATATCTGGGAATTGCCCCACCACTTGCTCATGATTGCCAATATAGAAGAGCCCCTGCAAAGAGTGTAACAGTTATGTTTGTTTAAAAAGTTAAATAATTCGAATCAGTCATTCATAAAACTGTGGTGGCTTTGACTTTCCCACTTCATGCAGCCATCAGCTCTCATGTCAACTAAATGCTCACAAAAGGAAGGTTTTCAGTTGGCACCCACATCTGAGAAACAGCACGAATGCAAAGTCAAAAATTTATTTGGTGTGGAATTTCCACTACTGGCACAAATTTGCTGATGGATATGAGCAGTTGCTTGTATTCATGTTATCCTGGACATCTTTTAAAAAAAACAGCTTCATAGCTCATCGGATTTACACTATGGGAACCTCATTTGCCAGTAAAAATATGATAATTGGTTTTTTACCCTTCTATCTGGCAACAAAACTGACACCTTTTTACAAGGAGTCAAGTTTGCATAGACCGCAATACCTGCAGTCATAATACAAACAAAAGACATAACTCTGATAATGTGCACTGTCCTTGAAGTTGATTGGTCCACACCCGAGACAGCTTTCCTTAGAGCCTAGTCTCACATGGGTTGGACCAGATG
>CM025656.2:8089725-8099924 GCA_014621495.2 Entosphenus tridentatus
GCTGATTGACCGTGTCGGGTGGTGGAGGGTTGAGACACATTTATAAATAACGCGATCTAACCCAAAAACGTTGATTATGATTAAATAAAGATTCTGATTCACTGGCAAATGTGCTCAATAACTATCCCGAGCAGTGCGGTTCAGAAAATCTAAAGAGTGACTCGTGCTGATGGGGCTGTGTGATGGGCTAACTATAACCAAGGGGCCAAAAGAAGGCGGAGAGAGGTTTATTGAACCAAGCAATCAGGGGTCGTGATACCCAATATGAGACTTGGTAGAGCAGAGCAGCAGCAGCAACACTAGGTCTGCCACATGAAGCTCAAAGTGAAGTTAAATCTTTCCAAATAAACCATAGGTGCAGTTTGGCCGCAGATGAATCGTGCGAAATGGTCATTGTTTTAGAATAGCTTCATGTCATTGTGTGATTGTATATTTCGAAAAAAAGGGATTGACCTTGCACCATGACGACCATCATTCTGAGTCAAACCAAGACTGGCAAGATGGGGACAATTTTTTAATCGATGAGCTTTGAGAAACGCTCAAGTGCCCTTATGCAGACATCCTCTTTATGCTCTACTTGCGTTGTGAAGGTGTTTTTGTTCAAATCTTTGTTGAGGGGTCTAATTGGCCAATCGGTACATGGTGGATGAAATCACTATCACTCGGGTAAATCAATAGTGGGTCATCTCATGGTTCGATTAGCCACTGTCATGTTAATGTGACATTTTCACTGCTTGATTGGATCCACAAGTGGCGATAAGCACCGCACAGCATTTCGTCCAATATAGAGAATACACATCTATAGTTCCGCGGTTTGTGAGTACGTCCGAACGTTCACAAGTCCAGTGGTTAAAAATAATAACGTCTTATGGCGGTTCGATCGTAAGTGAGCATGTCCGTAAGTCGGACGTTCGTTTCTCGGGGACTGCCTGTACTTAAATACATTTACACTAGTCCATTTCAGTTATATAAAGCCCGTGAACTCTCCGTTTTAATGAGTATTCTATTTATTATGAAAAAATTGGGTTCATTGTGGCACAATACGTGGACTGGAATATTGATTGATATTAGAAAATAGTGACAATGGACTAGATTAATGGAATGTAAAAGTAACCACCATTTAATTTCCATTTAAAACCTGTGGTGTTTTTCTCAGTTCATTTTGTTTTCTAGGAAATGCATGGGTCTCCCTGCTTGGCCAATAACACAGGAATCACTCGTGCCTAGGCATCACTCCCACCGAGATTAATTTATTTGTTAATATTCAGGGTCAATTCAAGAATTACATTTATAGCCTTATTTTTACCATCTCATTTGTATTGTTGACCGATTGTTGTTGTTTTTGCAATTCCATTGGCTTAAATGTAACATTTGCATACTATTCGCTTATAATTTGCATCACGTTTAAATCTATTCTCGCACGCACAATTTCGATGCCCATATCGTGAGCGTGAGAATCCAAGTGAACCGATCCGTCCTTCTTAACGCCGCGCAGCGTTGGGGGAAGGGTGTGCACGGGGTGTTTTGGAGTGTGCATCGTGTGGTGTTCGGTGTGTCGTCTAGATGGGTATGGGCAGGCTGTGACGGGCAACCAGGGCCAAAACGCCATGCTCGGCATGAATTACCAGCAGCAGGCTGGGGCAAGTATGGGCCAGGCGGGGGCAGGAGCGACCGGAGGGATGGGCAGCCCCATGATGGGCTCGGCCAACAACGGCATGGCAACGGTAATGTATTCATTGCATCCACACCAGCACTTTGCACACACTGCACAAACTACGGAAGATCCACTGCAATGTGTATGCACTATTACCTGTTCAGGTGCCATTGCATATCCTGCAATAATACATGCTGAAGATTGACACTTAAAAGAATACTGCAGTGTTCCAGATATACATTCACCGTGGATATTTAAACACCAGCACGTAATCTTAAAATCCTTTTTTTTAAGTTCACTTTAATTCACCACAGCTGAAATGTGCCGCAAAATGATGTGTGTGACGGCGTCCTTCAATGTACACGTCGGCATCATACTCGGTGGCATTCTACTCGGCGTGTGTTTTATCACATTTGAAAATGAAGCAGGGGTGAAAGAAACGGGGAGCAGTTGGAATTCAGCCATCACAGTACAAACCTATTGTTGGGTGGAGAATGGAGGATCTTGCGGGCATTTATTTGGTCCGTGTGACTGTATACTCGTACGTAACCAGATCAGTGTGGGTTCAGCTAGATTGGATGAGCAGGAGTCAAGCCTCTGGCTGAATATGATGCCGATGGTCGACGGTAGTTTTGAAATGTGCAGTCTTTGGGCTTTTTTGCAACACGATCAAATTTGACTTTTTAAAACATTCTGTAAAGCCACCATCTCAATGTAAGCTCTTGATTATTGCAGAATTATTATTTTTTGTTTAATATTAAGGCTGTTTCTTTTTAGTAAAGTGTTTAGGTATGTTAAGCTTTGCCCATTTTTGACTTCACGTATTTTTTACATGTATACTGCTGAAGAAGAATACACACAGCTGCCAACAGCCATGAAATTGGATCATAGGTCCTTGCCCCCCAGTGTGTCTCATTAACTTGTCCTACAAAAAACACTTTATGCTTTATAGGCAATTCCTCGGCTTTGCTGTGACAGTATATTTCTTTGGGAACAACGCCACCATCGACCAATGTGGACAACATTCACCGTGCCTTTGTGAAAATGTCTTGTGTGTGGTCACACACCTCAAAACGGTGTGCCCAATTTGCTGCCTCAATCTGAAACCATAAATGTTTCGCAACTCAATTGTGACTGACTAAATCCTTAATAAGTTTTTAATCATCACGGTAGTTAAAATAATGCAGAGTAGACAATGCATTTTTTGTGCACCTTTTTTCATTTTTAATTGGCACTAGGTAACTGAAGCTGGCATGTTATTAACAGGCAGATTGGTTCCTTGCAATTAATCGATTGCATTGACAGGAAATGTAAGGTTTCTCCAGTCGAAAGTGTAGATGATGGTCGACCAGTAGATAACTGAATATTATTTAAACTGTACACTACCGTTTAACTTTGTGGAATATTCCATTTTGTTTCTGGAGAAAGTGAGGCTTAATTTGACATTGATTTGCTTTGGAACAGCCATACATGCCACCATACTTGATTAGGGAAATGTGCAATATTTTGGCAAAACAGCCTTTCTAGGATTGAGGGATCCCATTTGTATCTGAGAGCCAATTACATTTATCTTTATTAGCGTGGGATATATGCATATCCAAATCATCGGTGCAATATACATTTAAGTATATGGAACCAACGTGAAGGTGATATTTTATCTTAAATGGATGCAATGGATTCTCAACTTCGGAACTTAAACATGGATAACTTGACATTTAATTAATCTTTTAAGAATTAATTCTGGGGACCCAAGAGGGAGATTCGTCACCACGTGCAGCTTGCTATCTGTGTGTAAAACTGGGGGTAGACACGAGATGGTGACATCCATGACACAGCCAATATTCAATTAATAAAGTTAAACATTAAAAAATGTCCGAATATCATTACGGCATGCATATATTTTCTCAAATTGTGGTACGGGTCTCGTCATGATGGTATCCATTGAGCGCGCGCTTGGAGCAATGTAACCAAGTGTGGTAGAGCTGCCCCTGAGGGTGGTCGATATTTTACCGCTTCTGAAATCCCTTGACCATTTGAGCTACAGTAGGGGGCGCACCACCCTAAGTGCCCTGATGCGGGGACACACCAATGGTTTTTTTCGAAAATTCTGAGATCTGAACTTCAATCATTGGTCATTAAGCCACATGGCCTTCTGTCTGTAAAATATTGTAATTTTAAGCCTTAAATCATTTTGAATGAATTTTTCCTTGCACGTGTATGTACCAATGTAGCGAAGCGGCTGAATTATAAAGTATTTTCCTTCCCACGAGTTAAATATGATCTGTGGTCTGTGCCTGTTATTCACATGGCACCAGCTCATGTCATTGGTTTTATTGCAATTCAATTCGTGCTCCTACATTGGGGGATTTAGAGCTCTCTCACGTGTTTGCCTAAATTCTTAGCTGGAAAATGATAAATTGATGACTTTAGGAATGCTGATTAGCACAGTGTTTTGGAGCGTTAGGTCACGATAGTTGATCCGAATCAGGTGACCTCTCTCCCCCTGCTAAATGACAGCACCAGCCTGTGGTCACCTCACCTACAGATTGAGAAACTTGGGATTGGAATGTTAGTAATTAATACGTTGTGTTATGTAGTATTAGCTTTTGCATTTAAGGTGATGCACGTACAGGATAGGCATCACTGAAGTTTTTGAGACTCAATAGGGAAACTGGATTTTTTATGATTCCAAATGATAATCGCTCAAACGTCACAACTGCTTTATAAACGAGTTTTTTTCAGTTAAATGAAAACTCCCAAGAGTTAAATGACATTTAGGATCCTTACATTTCAGTCAAAGCATTCATTGCTTAGTATGCTTATTGTGAAACGCCACAACTGGGAAAAAAGTCCGAGGCTGACTTGATTAATTTCTGCCTTGTTTTAATGCAGTTTCTTTACGTAAAAAAGGTTGATTATTTCATTGTATATTGGTAATCACCACTGTCCATGTGCAGGGAAATGGTATGTGAGCTGTACAATGAGCAAGTGCATATACAATGACTAGTCTAAAAGAGTTGCCTATTCCATGGATTGTACTGTGATGGCTGTTTAGTGAGGGTTGGCTGTGCTCAATTAGATTATCCCATGCTGTTTGCTGTGGTGTATACATCATGCCTTGTGCCCAAAGTACCATGATATTCTGGGTTTTTTTACTAAAGACCTTTTAACTTGATATTAAAAATGACACGGCGTTTTACCATTTGAACAAACTGACAGTATATTTACATTGAATTTACATTTAACCTCTTTTGGTATCTGGTTGAAATTGGAATACAACTTCATATGAGAGTCCAAAGTTGTACGATGAACAGATTTTTGGACTTTTTCCTTGTGAAGTTTTAAGTATGTAAAACATGTCTGCATTTGGTTGCTGTTAATTATTTAGCTGCTGCCTTACATTGCTTATTCCTGTACGAGCGCTGGAAACGGCTGTGGCACGAACGTTTCGTGTATACAACACGCCGAGAAAATAAATTTCAAACGTACATACTGCATGCTTACGTGAAGTAGTAATAAAACATGGTATCGTACATATTTATTTCTCTAGTAGCAGACGTGTCATGGTGTATGTAAATTTGGAAGAGCGGACAGCTCAGGTCTTCATTATAAACAGTAGTGCACATCTTGGGTTTTCTTGGGTTACTTTGGCTGTTGAGTGGTATTGATACGCCCCCAACCGTACGGTTCATACAACTATAAACAATTACGACTACTGATTTTCCACTTCACTTGAGCCTTATTCAACATAAATTTGGGTTTAATATATATTTTTTACTTTAGTGCTGCCCAAAAGTCCTCATTTTGGACAGTACATTGCTTTAACCCCCACCTGTTAACATGTGAAGCATTGTTTTATTTTTGTTCACTAGTGCCAGGTGGTTCTGGGTGCTGCAGTCTAACGGTGTGTATTGTGTACGCCTGTTTCTCTCCCCTCTCCTGCCCGGTACCACTGGACTGGCGGTGTAACGGCTGAATGTGTGTGCTTTATCACGCACACACTCGTACGGACATCCGACCCTCACTGAACATTTTAACTAAATTGCTCCGTTGCAATTTATGAACGATATTGTCTATTTCACGATGAAATACGAACATTTATACGCCAACTATGAAACTTGTCGGACTACCTTAACTATAATTTGTGTTTAATATTTTCAACATTTAACTATTGTTCTAAACCTACCTACAAACGTATTGACTACGATGATAAATTGATTTTTTTAAATATCTATTGCGTATATATCTGACAATCAAAATTTGGGGGTGGGTTATCCTGGGGTCCTGGAAACTTTTTAATGTCACCACTACATTTCTTAATTGCTTGCAACTATAATTTCCTACCAAACGCAACATCTCGAATTTGATCATATTTTCCCCCTTTCGCTGTCCCTTAAATACGACAACCGTGCAAACCTGTTGGCATGCCGGCCAGCAGTATGCTGATCGTTATGGGCAGCAGCAGCAGCAGCAACAGCAGCAACAGCAGCAACAGCAGCAACAGCAGCAGCAGGGGGCTGGCATTGGGAACCGTGGCACGGCCGGCAACAGGGCCTTCATGGCCACGGGTGAGGCCAACGCCTACTCCTCGTACGGAGGAGGCGACTATGAAGGTCCTAACAAGCGGCGCCGCTACTAGACAGCTGGGCCCTGGTGCCCCACAGCTGCCTTTCAAACAACTCTCAAAAGCCCCACTCCTGGCCATTTAGTGTCTAACTCGACCGAAATACGTGACCTCTTGCAGAAGCTAAGCTGGCGTTTGAAAATGTAGAAGTAATTAAAAACAAAGCCCGTTTCATCTTCCGGTAAATAGGCCATGCCTTTTCTCTCCTTAAATGGGACTTAAAAAAAAGTTGAGTTTGTTTTAACGGTAGACCACCATGACTTTTATAAGTCAAGTAAACACGAGGGGTTTAATTTTTTTATCAATGTACATTGGTGTTTACTTTGAAAAACTAAATATGTTACACGATCGTAAGTAGATAACAGTTATCTTTGTGGCAGTCTGAACTAGAGCCTAGAGGGATGGTGCACACCATTGAAGTCCAGACCGAAGCATAAAAACCACACTCCACAGAAACCAATGTGATAAAGTCAAGCCCCAACGTAGGAACGTGATGAAAAAAATATTTGCATTTTGATCGTATCAAGTAAAACATCCACTTTGTGAGTTCCGCTGTATAACAGTGTGCATTATTTGGACTTTGGTGTTGGTGTTCCATTGCTCAACCCCTCATCCTATATCTCCTGTCCATCTAATTTGCAAGTTCCACTCTGCCAAACAACCGGAGAATAACGTAGTCTTCGCGCATATATGGAAATCTGCGTTTTATTGCTTTTGAAAATGAGCGGTGTTTTAGTGTTGGAAGACCTGCTTATTATTGATCATCAGTGGTTTTAATTTCGTCCGTCTTTTCCCTTTTATTTTTTTGGTAGTTTGATAAAATACTCTAGATGGTGTTTTTTTGGCAAATGTGTGTAGAATGTACGTTAAGTAATTTTTCAGGTTATCATTAAACATTCTTTTTTCTATCTTAACTAAGTTGTGTTTGATTAAATCGCGTGTATCTTGATGTCAAGAAAGGCTTTGAGAAAGTGTGCCTAACTAATGGGGGTTCACATTTTCTTAAACTGTTTAAATGCTTTATAAGTGTCCCTGCCTAACCATAGCATGCATGGGTTAAGGACATGGAGCCAGTATGGGCTTGTCACTAGATGGGTAGATGTAAGACTTCAGTCATGGGTCCACAACTCTTGGAATGTAGGACCAGTGGAGAAGCTCCCTAAATGTTACGTCCTTCGATTCAATTCTGTATTCATATTGGGAAAGCATCTACTAAAATTGGAAGATACTGAAGAAGGAAAAGGGGATAAAAGATGAAAATGAGTGAAATAATGGGCATGAGATGGTGTACTTGGGACAGCATGGCTATTTGAGAATCTTCATTCAAAGTTAAAACATTTGTGTGTTATGTAAAATTTAATAGCTCGCATTTCATTTCTTATTTGTTGAAATTACTCATCTGTTGAGCGCTGCAGATTTATACATTAAAACGTTTAACTGGAAAATTCAGTATCAAAATAAGTATAATTTAATTTAGAAAAAACCCTAAAGAGTATCTGATGCTTAAAAAAAGCACCAATCAGCATTTGAAATTAAGTTGTTACTTGCAAACTGTTTGGAACTGAAAATTCAACTGAGCCGCTCATACAGTTTCTTGGTGAGCAAATGCTTTGATTTTATCAAGGGCCAACTCAAATTTTTCTCTTGATCCGGTGTTACTGGACACATTTTAACGTGAGTGAAAGTGAGTGTTTATGGGCATTCCGCATTCAGTTACCAAGAACAGCCTTATAACCTGTTTAATGCACAGTAGAAGAATAATATACATTGAAAACTTATCCGATTAGCCACAGATCCTACTATGTTTACCCATGCATTTTACTCATCCGAGCTGCTAAGTTCAAATAAGGTTTTATACATTGGTAAAAATAGTTTTTCTTGTTTTTGCCACTGTCCACTGTTGGATAGTTAGGACTAACCAGCAACCATAATAGCCCTTAACTAGCAATCAGTGGAAAGTGGCATAGACGATGAACAAAAACATGTTTTTATCAGCAGTGAACTCAGTGATTCAAGTATGCTGAAGCACTGGCAATGGGCGGCTGGATTTGCCACCTCTTGCTACCAAGACGATGGTCTGCGGGGTCACACCTATCCTCGTGGTGGCGAGCTGTTATCTTCTTTCCCCTGGTATTAGCACGGTTGGCTACATACGGTGCAAAATAAGTTAGCCTTACACACAGGAGGTCATGGGTTTGATTCCGACCCTGACGCCTCTAAATTTGGAGTTATATATTCCTCCTGTGGTCGTGTGGTTTATTCCCCTGAATAACTCCGGTTTGCCCTCCATGTTTAGAAATGTGCATTTAGATTATTTTGCTACTAGAAATTCCCACATGGTGATATAAGCCACCTCGATGGGCTGTCATGTGTGGCCAGGTTGCCTCTGAAAAAGATCTAATAGTTCAGTGGGCTTTACTTGTTAGTTTATCCACATCACCAAACCACCATCATCAACACCGTAATTTTGTCATGAACATGATCGCTACAATCATCTCAGCACAGTCGGACAGTGACAGTCTCAGCACAACGTGAATTCGTGCGACACCCTGGGACAGTGGGATGAGCATTAGATGTTCCAAAACAACGACACGCCCAGAAAGTATTATTCTATAATAATTGTTTTAATTTTACCATTATTCCATCAGTGTTATCACCATCACACTCACCAGCAGGTGGAAAACGTACTCATATATGCATCATGTTTTGTTTATTCCATCTGTGTGTAGCTTTGCCATCAAGGAGGTATTTTGTAGCCACGGTTGTATCTGTATACAGCCCTTTGTCACCATGTTGGTCAATGCGAGTTTTGAAAATCGGGGAGCATGCAAGTACAGTGCAGCAGTGGATGTTGCTGCACTGACCTCTGATGCCCATGCTGCTCCCAACATATCTTGGCAGCAACCCATGTCGCCCGTTATGCATGGTGCCCACTCATCCAATTACCATGCTCACGTGATCAAATACATTGTGTAAATTGATCAACGGCAGCCTTACCCGAAGCACATGCAATAGGATTTTTTTTCCAAGACTTATGGGTGACTCCGACTTATCCACTCCGTTTATGTTAATGGTTCAATATTGGGATGTTCGGAAAACCTCATTAACGCGTGTTTGTACGAATGTGATAGGAAGATGGTGTGGGTCATGTAGGCTGCGTGGATACTGGGCCATCGGACGACTGTTGCCCAATGTAATTTTTTTACGAAAAAAAAATTATCACTTCCCAGTCTCATGGCCTGCAAAGAAAATGTGAAAATGTATTTGTACAGTGTTTTATCATTTTGCTTTTACAGTAACCTTGAGTGGAGCTGTAAAAGTCTATTGAAAATCGCCAGGTGGATCCAATAAGTATTTGAGTGTAAGGATGTGCATGATACCAGTGATTTGGCTTTAACTCCTAGGGAGTAAAAGGAGGTATAGATATCTAATGCTTCCATCTACAAATCCAAGACTTGAGACACCACAATTAGCCATGGACCCTAAAAGTGGTTATGGGAACCAAAATGTTAAAATCAATGATGGAGTTGCTGGCTGAATTATGTTTCTAAGCATTTAACATGTTTTCATGAGTTACAAGGGCATCTACTTGGTTCTTTCGGTAAAGTCACGTAGAATGGAAACAATAAAAATAATAAAATAAAACAATAAAATCATTCTCACGACGTTTCGGCCACAACGCAAGCAGCCGTCATCAGGTGAAGACCAGGTCTGTTGGGGAGACAGCGTCTGAATGAAACAGCACCATGTTTGGAGCGTATATTTAAGCTGGGTTGGAAGGGGGGGGAAGGGTGCCTTGACAAAAGAATTTGCATATCAAGAGGAATTTAGCATATTTATGGGAAATGCAGGTATGTGATTAGTACTACTTATACCCGTGCATTATGCAGGACTAGCAGCATCAAAGGGAGGGGATAGGGG
>CM025656.2:8100324-8168694 GCA_014621495.2 Entosphenus tridentatus
TTATTAGTGCTACCCCTATCCCCTCCCTTTGATGCTGCTAGTCCTGCATAATGAACGGGCATAAGTAGTACTAATCACATACCTGCATTTCCCATAAATATGCTAAATTACGTGGTGGTTTCTAGTTGCGGCAGCTACACACAATTAACACTCCTTCCCTTTATTAGTGCTACCCCTATCCCCTCCCTTTGATGCTGCTAGTCCTGCATAATGCACGGGCATAAGTAGTACTAATCACATACCTGCATTTACCATAAATATGCCCATAAATATGCTAAATTCCTCTTGATATGCAAATTATTTTGTCAAGGCGCCCTCCCCCCCCCTTCCAACCCAGCTTAAATAAACGCTCCAAGCATGGTGCTGTTTCATTCAGACGCTGTCTCCCCGACAGACCTGGTCTTCACCTGATGACGGCTGCTTGCGTTGTGGCCGAAACGTCGTGAGAATTATTTTATGTTTTATTTTATTATTTTTATTGTTTCCATTCTACGTGACTTTACCGAAAGAACCAAGAAGATGAATCCCTGCAGTCACGAAAGCTTTAAATCGAAATTTTACAAGGGCATGTTTGAAAGGTAGGAATATAATTTTAGTTTGCACAAAATAATAATGTGTCAATATTAGAAACAAACAGCCTACAATACACATCTTTCTTGGATCCATATCTAACAGAGGTTACACTCATTACGCTAAGTGCTTGCCACAAACGATCCACAACACCTTGCTGGTCTCGGTAAGGAGCATAAACCGTAACACGAACTTCGGTCATCCTTGCAGCGGCTTTTGGCGAGCCACTGAACAAAGTCGGTCACTGCTTTGTGTGCTTTCAGATGCGCATCTTTGGCTGTCTGGAACGCTCTTTCCGATATTAGGAAGCGACTGGAGCTATACACTATTAAATCTAGATCAAGAACATTTCTTGATAACTGCATTGTGTTTAGTTTATTGTCCTTCCGCCACACCTCTAATTAGTATGCTTGGCTGTGTATGGTGCGAAAGAAGTTCAACACACTAAGAGGGCACTTGACTGACCATTTCACAATTCAAAAGGGAGCAAGCCTGACTTATTTTGAGTCGCTGTCAAACCGGTCCAGAATTTCTGACATTGGTGTCTGCCTCCTGGACTTTCCACCTGCAATAAGAGTTCCACCTGCCGACTTCCCAGTGCTGCCGTTTACATCCCACAGCATTGCACTCTTCATGTGGCGAGGAATTTTAGGTTTTACCTGCAGAGGATGGCCGACTTGTGTAAGTCCCAACAGCTTTTCGTTTGAGCATTGTGGCGGGCACGATGTGGATCTCAGAATGGCCATAAGACCAAATATAACCTGCTGCTATGAGGTGGCTGATGAGGCTCCCCACAGACGGCCGAGAACCCATTCCACCAGGCCGATTTCTACCTCTTGAGCTAGGGCTGCCAACATCCCTGTGACCTGGGGAGTCCTCTCGCACGTTTGTGAGAAATTACAGATTGGATACATCTCTTCTCAGGATGCCCTCCTTAGGGAGAACGGTCCTGCCAGTAGGCCGTATAGGGATCGGCCTGCCCCTTCCTCTGGGTTTACCAGCTCTGGTAAGGTTTCTCAAGTTAACACCGGAAGAGTCCAATAGGTGGTGACAGTGATATCAAAACAGGTTGTGTACCTAGTATAAATTGGTTTTTGATGATCGGTGTTACAGCCCACTGGACTCCTACCCATCCCTGCTGCGACAGGCTTCTCTCTGCATGGTTAAGAGGTGAATAGAATTCATTCATCAATGACTTTGGCCATGGTCAACTGTCCATAATAGAGGTTATTGGGTTAGATCGCGCAAATATAAAAGTGTTGTTAAACCCTCAAACCACCCGAAAAAGCCAATTGATAAGGTTTGTGTCGTACACAAAACGTGCCAATTTGTTACTAGTACAGCACACTGGTGTCTTGGAGAGTAAATCCACAACTTTTACAGTTTGTAAATGTGATTTCATAATTACTCCAACACATCGGTGTGCAGTACTAATAACGAATTGGCACGTTTTGTTTACATAAACCTTATTAATTGGCTGTTTCGGGTGGTGGCGGGTTTAACAACATTTCAATTTCGCGATCTAATTCCAAAAACATCTGTATAATATTTTTCGCAAAAGCCTGCTACGTGTTAAATGGCCAACCGTTTTGTACAATCATTGGTGTAACATAAAATAACAATAAGCAGCGTGTCTCGGATCTTTGTAGGACCCATATCTAACAGAGGGTCCTTGCCGATACACATTTTGTAGTTAAATAAAGATCAAGCAAGTCTGACTGCTGATTAGACACTGAATGTTGAAACTGGTCTGGAATTTGCTTCTGTTGAACCAGTGCTGGTGAAATGATGGAAAAAAACTTGTATTTTAATGTTGAAGGACCGATAAGTGAAAAGACATTGTCTGCTTATTTATTGTTTTTTATATTACACTTGCTTGTAGAAACAGTGTTGGAATCACAAATCCTGGGCTTCAATGGAAAAATTCACGTAAGAATACCACTTGAGAGCAGAAGCAATAAAGAATTAGTCGGTGGAGGTTGCTGTTGATGGATTGTGGACATGACGTTTTCCGTAAGGATCGCATTCTCCCCTGAGTATGGTCCGCTCCCATGCGGAGAATCCCGAGCCCTTAATGATTGAGTAGGCACCTTGCATAGCTCTGAACACCCCAATAGTTAGGTGCACACGGCAGGACCCTGCCCGAGAATTACGTTCTGTCCCTTTGTGAAATAACATTTCACATAACTCTCCCACGCAGATTGTCATCCCATTCAGATTCTTGGGATCCACTGAATAAACATTTCTTAGCTGTGTGTGTGAAATTTCAGTGTCAGCTTTAGCTGGAATATCTATCAAGTGCCAAAATAAAATAGTGCCATTTTGCCTCTTGCATATAACCATCCACATAAAAAGTATCCTATCGGCAACACGGCCTTCTGGGACCGCATATCGGCAGCAATTGGTTCAACGCAAGCAAATTCCTGACCAGTATTGACATCCAGCGTCTTATCATCAGTCGGACTTGCTTGAATCAATGTTTTTGAACCTGTCAGATGTTTACAGTTTATAGGCATGGGCCCTCTTAAATATGGGTCTTAGTTCGATGATGCAAAACTCCAATGTGTAATACAAAGCAATCATTAGTGTCATTGTGGAGAATAAAAGTAGCTAAAGCAAGAGAAATCAACCTGAACATATCTGTCCTGAAATCTTGACTTAAAGCGTTCGTTACTGCAGGAAGTCACGTAGATAGGTGCAAACCTCTCTACGTGACTTTACCGAAAGACCCAAATATATATCCGTACTTTCATGAGTTAAATTACCAGACTAATCAGTTAATTCAAGTAATTCAGTAAAATGTCTCCCTGTTGCCACGTGTGCCACGGGACAGGTGGTAATGAGTGGGGTTTGGGGATGTCTTTCGACATCGGCCGTGGCTTGCTGGCCGAGCAAGAATTTGGCAGCAAGCCACCAATTCATACAAGCCCCAAAAATCACTGGAAAGTTTTGATTCAGGTGGCTAAATCGTCCCCGACTCCAGTCAAAGCAGCGCTGTCAGTGCCTTGTGACCTGCTGTGGATACGAAGGTGCTCTATACACATCGTACAGAATGAAGTTCATAATTTTGTTCTCATCCTTGCATTACATTTATTGTCTTAGTTATTGCAGTTTGGCATGGTAGGATCACCTGTGCCTCACAGCAACAAGCCCCCGGATTCAATTCCCGACTTGACGCCTTTACTGTCTGGAGTTTGTGTTCTATTCTGCATTGGGTTTCCTTCCACAAATAAAAAAAACCCACAATGTATGCTGAAAAATGGCCTGCAAATCACTCAATTGGTATGACTCGTAGCAACATTGCCCCCCCTCCTGCAAAAAATATAACTTTACAGGACCCACTCGAAAAGGTTCTTGATCCTCTGAGTTTCCTGTGGTCTACAAACGTCTGTCTCGTTGGGGTTTTTATGATATTGGTACACAGCATATTGTGGTAATGGTATAGTTATAACACTATACACCCTCTCTACACCGGCATTCGGTTTCTAAATTGCTGCTGCGTGTGGCGTTTCCTTGGTGCTGCGCTTTTAAAAACGAGATTTTTCACCAAAATTATTTGACAAATTGATTTCCATGTTTCCATCTACTAATTGATAATAGATTCTGGTTGGCCTTTCCCATGCCACTTTTTCCAATTACTCCCTTTGTCGAGTTCTTTACCAGTTTAAACAAAATTCACTTGAGCTATGTACACTAGTTTCCTCTTGGGCTAGAGGTTATTAAAACCACGAGATTCGGTTGTGGTTGACTGGCGTGATGGTGATTCTCAGTGGATGGACTTGAAGTTCGCACTCGTCACAGGAATTAGCAGAGACAATGGTTGCAGCTGGTTTAGATTTTACCCAATTCAACTCATTGGTGTGCAAGACACAAATTTGTGTTATGTTTTTATTTAACTTAAGTAGCCCTCTTTATCTACCCTCGAGTAATTGTTTTTAAGAAGAATGTTGCTTTCCCCTTTTATTTCAATTTTCTTACCATCACGAGGAACTGCATTAGCAGCGCATGACCACCACATCCAGTCGAATGGCCCCCCTGAAGCAATTTCAGAGCTCGAGTTACTTCAACCGACCTCTATCTGCACTGTAGGGTCATGTCTCTTGTATGACCTGCAACAAGCATGACATTTCTAATAGATTTTTTAAATTCTCACAGCTAAACCCAAGTGATGTGAAAAACAAATGGAATGTTTTTGGATTTTTTTTACAGATATTTGTGACCAAACTGACACCAACTTGGTTTACTTGAGACTTCTGGTTTCATCACGACTAGGTGAAACCAACTAAATATTGACCCAGTGTCTCAGGGGTGCCAACTCTATGCTCTTGGCGCCCGAGCACCCCAGCAGCATTCATACATTTCGCAGTATAATGGCTGGAGTGCCCAATCACAAAGATCGAGTCTAAGTCTGCCAGGATCAATGCAATGTGGTCCTTTTTGTGTAAAGTGGACAGTCATTGTATGAAGGAGAGGCTGGCCCCAGCTGTAGTAGGATTTGCAGCACTTGGTCAGGGTTTCCACTGAAGATGAACACAGACCCATGCTGCATTGAATATGTATACTTCTATGTAGGTTTCTGCCTCAAGTAAAAACTTTCTGAATCGCAAGACGTTATCAAGAAGTGTCTTGTATAGCGATGATTGGCCAACTTCACTAAGATTTTATTTTGCACGTTGAAGGAAATCAGAATAGCAGGAGGAAACCCGTGTGTACATGAGCATGTGAAGGGATAACACTCAAAGATCCTTAAACATGGGCTCACAACACTATTTTTGTCTTGCCGTCTCTGGCCACACAGCTTGGGTGTGTTTTGGGAGTTTTTGCAAATCTGTTTTCTACCGACACTTTTCCTCCAAAGTGCTAGATCGTGGACCCAAGCCGCCATACCCAGAGAACAGCATGGGAAGTTAGTTTGAAATGTCATTGATCAAAGTGGGGATCATGAGAGAGAATGTAATTTCTGGGGCTGAGTTTGTCTCTTTTTGTTTTATATCTGTTGGAGGGTGGCCTCTGTGCATTCCTGCCAGAGGTCTTCCGGTTAAATGCGCAAACATGGCACTGCTGCTGTGGAGCACGCGTGCAACACTGGTGGACCCAGAGCGGGTTATCTGCTGGCAGTCCGGATTCTGCACCACTCACGGGGCAAGCCCACGTGTCCAGTGCTTTGGACAACCTAAACACCTGGTGAATGAAAGTGTCCAAGAGTAAATAAGGTTCTGTCGTAATGTGTAACTACATGGAATGGCCTTTTGTATCAAAACCATAGAAGATGAGTACTTCAAGAACCAATTAAGCAAGGTGTTGTACCTTGTAGCCTGTTAACACTACACCCCGCACAACTCACGGTTATCATATAACCTGTGAGGTATACAAATAAGCTTGCCACATGGAAAATGTGTTTAATTTGGCAATGAAAGAAACGTTTAAAGTACATCACAAACTTAATAAATATACTTTTCAAAACGCCTACATTCGATTATTTCTAATTAGTTGAATGATCATTACATAACCAATTGCCAAAGTATAAGAACAACATTTTCTCAAGTCAAGTTTAACCAAGATTTCACAGGTAAGCATTGAAATCCATACCATGTATTAAATATTCTATGGGTCTTTCGGTAAAGCCACGTCGATTGAAAATGATAATATCACAACGTTTTGATCGCAACACAAGCAATCGTCTTCAGGTGAGAGGGTTATTTTTCTATATAATAGTTATTTTTCTGTCTGCGTGGCTTTACCGAAAGACCCATATAATATGTATTCCTAAAGTTACGAAAGCTTTAAGTCAAGATATTAAATAACTCGCTTTTTTGCCCGTCCTAGGATGGAAGCTGTAATATTTACGAAAAAATTTTGCAGATCATAATTGCGTTTCGTGTAAATTTAATGGCAGTGACTTGCACAGAAGTATGTCAAAACTCTTAACTGCATTTCACTGCAGCACTATTAATGTCAGTGAATCTGGCACAAAATGAAGGCATAAAACACTTCACTGCAGTTCACTGTAGCACTATTTATGGCAGTGATTCTTGCACAAAACACCACTTCATATCAGTAGATAACTGACCTTCAATGTTTGGTTCTTTCGGTAAAGTCACGTAGAAGGGAAACCAAATTTAAAAAAATGCTCGTGACGTTTCGATTGCAACACAAGCAATCATCAGGTGTGAAAACCACAGCAAGAAAATGTAACCTTCAATTTGTTTTATATTTTTATTGTTTCGCTTCTACGTGACTTTACCGAAAGAACCTACTAATATGAATCCCTGCAGTCACTAAAGCTTTAAATACAAATTTGACCTTCAGTTTCTTCAAATTCACTGCTCTGATACTTTATTCTCTTCTGCTTTCGGTCGCTGGGGTTGAAATAAATTGGAATTCGATACAATATCTGGAAAATCGCCGAGAAATGTCTTTTTACTATAATGTAGAGGCATAAATTAGACTTACCTTTTGTCTCAAGTTCTGAAGAAATAAAGACACTAAATCTACTTTGTTGCTGCGTAGAATTATTAGATTAATTTAAAGTGAATTTGCAAAAACAATTACGCTCGACCTGCGCGAGTGTAAAAATCTACCCACTCATGAATATTAATGATGGGGGTGCGGCATGTGGAGTGACGTCACGCGCGTTACACAGATTCTTGGCGAATCATAATCTCACACCTTCGCTGCCATTTTCAACCGTGTGGTGAGAAAGGTGTGTGCTGACGTATCTCGCGATGAGTGAAAACAACTGTTCTACTTGGGTATCTTGAAGCCACTGAGCAATATCTAGCAGTTGGCCAATTGTGCATTCAATTAACCTTTTGTTTTCCATTGCATAATCCTATGGACAAACAGTCATGGCCAAGATACATTACCCCGGAGAAATCTGGTTTATTGATGGATCGAATGGAATTGCCCACAAAAATAAGGGACTGCATCAGCAATGATGCACAAATAAAGTCACATTTTGTCATTACCACTGACTTATGTTTACAATGGTGCCCTGAGGCACGTGAAGTAAAAAAAATTGTAAAGAGCAAACACCATTTAAAATTGATGTATAGTAGCTTGATAAAGATAGAAATCTGTTATATTTGTTTAGGATTTGCTGTCCATTGTTAAGGAAAAGAAACGGGGATCATATGTCGATTAAACAACTTTGTCAACTTAAACATTGCTCTGTTTTCTTGGTACCAAAGTAGGGTGTGATCTACCACGCCCGTCCCGTCTCCCTGTCCCCACCCTGTGGAAGCCTTCTTCTACGGCTCTGCTATACGGTGGTGCTTGTGGCGATTGTGGATTACTTGTGCGCACTCGAGTGTCTTTTTAATGCGTGTTGTATATGAAGTTATACATAACATGAGAATTCATAGGAATAATGCTAGTGTAAGGAAAGCTTGTATTTCCACCTGGTAACATAGTTCATGTCTTAGAATTGGCAGGTGCATTTACTGCCCTGTGAGAATGTAAGAATCTCATACCAATAGTCTTTCTAAGTCCGAACCATACTGACAGTGCAGTGATACCTCTCAAAAGCCGACTGGGGTTCGCCAGAATTTTGGCTAAGCCAGAAAGTCAACCCAGAATAAACCCATGTTTAGGAAACGTAAAGAAACCCGACTCGATCATTGTTTGCTCACTTAACCTCCGCGTGGTCAGAGCGGCATGTAGTCCATAAAGTCAGATGCTAATTTGTAGTAACTTGGTGGTGCGCTTGTCAACATGGGAACATGTAACTAGCTATCTCACGCCGTTTTAATGAATACAGCGGCACGTTAATTTACGCACTACCAATTCTAAAGCCACACATCAGATGGATGTCTGTGAATCCATTCCCTTGGATGCCTCGGTCATCCTCAAGTTAGATGTCTCTTATTTTGGATATTCATTTTACAAAGATGCATCAAGCTTCACATTGTGAATTTCAGCCATCCACCTCTGCAACACGGTAGTGGTGGTGACTACAGTTGTGATGAACTTAACTCTACAGTTATGGTTTTAAGCATTTTTACATTTTCATATGCTTTTTTGTGTTTTGTTGTCCTTCCCCCGCACCTCCGATTAGCATGGTCAGCTACGTACATTGTGAAATAATTTAAACGTACATTTAAAATATTATTTTGGTCTTTCGATAAAGTCACGTAAATAGGTTCAAAGAAAATAACAAAAAACTACGACGTTTCAAACGCAACACAAGCGGTTTTCTGAAGACGATCACGTTATTTTCTTTGAACCTATCTATGTGACTTTACCGAAAGACCCAAAGAATATGAATTCCTGTAGTCACGAAAGCTTTAAGTCAAGATTTACATTTAAAATGTTAAATATTTTTGCTTAATTAAGTGTGAATTAAATGCTAGGTGGTAGCTATGTGAAAAATCTAATTAAGAGGTACATTTTCAGTCCTTTAATGTTTACAATATTGCAGACATCCAATATAAGTTGAGGGGCTCTCCTTAATGAGTCCAGCTTTGAGAGGTCTCACTAGCCACTTACCAGATGAAGAATTTTGTATGCGCTGTCATTAGCTCCACATTTCAGCACTTTGAACCTCTTATGCTACCATGGCCCAACTTGAAAGCCCCACTAGTATAATTTTTGCTTTATAATGGTAGATTAGTCTAGGTCTAACAAAAAGAGTATCCAGTCATATCGGTCAACACAGTACCACTAGTTCTTGGTACAAATAGTTACTGCCACCCTCGCATAGATGCCAATCTGTTCGAGTGGCAGTCATGTCTGGGTCAAACCCTATCTGGGTCAAACCCGGACAGGTGCCACCACCACGGGAGATGTGTTCTACAGCATTGACATCTGCATATTGCAACTTGCCGATGTCTGAACATCGTGGGTAATTGTCATGCACACACTTTGTGCCTAGCCAATACAGAGTACTTAACTGGACAGGCTGGTGGGCACCTGCAATGTTATTGGCAACGCTTGCTTTGGCATTGCTTGTGATTTTGAATCACTTGACCCACTCTGTCATTGATTTCACAAATGTAGAAGTTCCCATGCATTCCCATGCATAGCCCCTGCAATCTGTTGCGAATCCTAGCAGCCTGAACATTTTTCATTTGACATTGGCACACTTAGGCTTGAGCGGCATGTCTGCTTCGGCTGTCTTGTTTAAAACTAGTGCAGGGACATCTGTCCATGCATGCATGAATAAATGACTTACTCCAGTATGGCAACCAGTTGAGTTATGTGCAGCAAATTGGCGTTATTGATTATGGGGCGGTGATGCGGCTCTACGTTGCACAGTGGTTCTCAACCTTTACTGCAGACTTGCACCCCTTTGGTTCTCAATCGTAAGAAAATGTGTAATGTTAATAAATACCATGTAAGCTTTCGTGACCAATATCCTTCATATAGGTTTTTTTGGTTATATCACGTAAATAAAAATGTGTCGTTAAACCCACTACCACCCGACACAGCCAATTAGTAAGGTTTGTCACGTGAACAGAACATGGCCAATTTGTTACTAGTACAGCACACTGGTGTGTTGGAGAGAAAATCTGGCTTGTCACCTGATGAAGCGAGCTGTAATTACTGGGGAAACGTACTCCGATTGTAAATGTAGATTTGCTCTCCAACACACCGGTGTGCTTTACTAGTCACGAATTGGCACGTTCTGTTTACGTGACAAAGTTTACTAATTTGCTCTGTCGGGTGGTGGTGGGTTTAACGAAATTTATTTATGTGATCTAACCCAAAAAACATCTATTATACTTAATAAATACATAGTTTCGATGAAACAAAGTAGTTGTACTTAGCTGCCCGTGCTCAATTTGTATTTAGATGTACTTTCTAAAACAATCTGGCCATGTCTCGCACCCCCAGAAGGGCATCTCGCACCCCAGGTTAAGAACTGCTGGCGTAGCGTGTGCCGCTTGTTGCAGAGTTTCGCGGTTTGAATCCGCCAAGACAGCCCTGGTGTGTCAACCATAAATTACTTGACATATGCATCACAGCAGATGATAAAAGATCCCGTGACATCCTTAGAAAATAGAATACCATTTTGTGGCGGCGACACGGCCCGATTTTACAAATTAAGATAATTACCTGGAAATTACTCTTATTTGGATTACACAGAGTGACATCACTCTACCGTGAAGCTTCTACAGACTGGAACCTAATGCCTTCGTCATAGCGCAGCCCTGTAAGATGGGTGCGAGCGCCAAAGGTACTAAATTATTTGCTAAGTATTTGAGTACGTACGTCAGAACCCCCGTGGCGTGTGCGCCTACTCTTAGAGAATGATACTTATCCAAATGGATAAGATGACTCAATCATGAGCCCCCATTGGCTAGCAGACTACAAGGAAGATTTCGGTCAAAAATAATTTCCACTTTACAGAGTCGTTGACCGTTTTGGAGACTCGTGTAAAACTAAGCTCCGGAGCAATTTCCTCAATAGTTTGGGTATATGGCTATATGTTAAATGACATTGAAATTGGTATGGCTGCTAATGGTGGCCAGTAAATACTACTGGCCACCATTTTCTTATGCGCCTTGTCTTTGCGTGATTTCGCCTTTTTTAATTCGAAGGTTTCTAGTTTTAGCATTCGGATACATTTTACTTGTGCATTCACTGTCCCATTGTGGAAGTGTACAGGAGAGGGGCACGTGCTGATATTTAAATGTATGCACTGAAAGGTTCGCTGGTTGTGCACCACCACACCCTGGGGAGGACGGGTGACGGATATACTGCAGTATCCCACCATGTGGCATGCCTCGCCAATCAACTTGATTCACGCACTCACTCGCGTCGTGACAAATCCATGTGTGTTCATGTTTGTGGATTAAATGTGTGTTCACTTGTGTCACGTGTGCATGTGTTTGCTGATCGTTTGCATGCATTTGTTCTTGTTCAACCGCGCGCGCGTTTGGGGGTGTTTTCATTTGCACAAATGCTTAACTTTGTATGCGTTGTCGAAAAAGAGGTTGCATTTGGTGTGGATTGTGTGCGTTTCAAGTACGTTGTACTGTGAGGGTTATGAGCAGTGCCCTCGTGCTTTTTTTGGTCTTGTGAGAAGAATAAAGTGAAGTGTATACAAACTTATTCACTGCATGTGAAACTGCGGTAGATCTGAATATCTCCACTTGTAAGTTTTTTAATGAACCGTTTTGTAGCCTCAATTTTGCTTCCATATTACGCTTTCCGTTCCCCGTTTAATGCATCTGAGGGTTTTTGAGACGCTGTACAGAGATGCTGTACAGAGACGCTGTATGGAGCAATTAACATGACAATGAAAACCCACGTGGGCCAGCGTTAACCGCAAAGCCAGATTATATCTCCTAAGTGTATAGACTGGTCTCTGCCTCTCCAGTTGGCACCAGGCCCTCACAATGAGGGAAAAAAGTATTTGATCCCCTGCTGATTTTGTACGTTTGCCCACTGACAAAGAAATGGTCAGTCCATAATTTTAATGGTAGGTTTATTTGAACAGTGAGAGACAGAATAACAACAAAGAAATCCAGAAAAACGCATGTCAAAAGTGTTTATAAATTGATTTGCATTTTAATGAGGGAAATAAGTATTTTACCCCTCTGCAAAACATGACTTAGTACTTGGTGGCAAAACCCTTGTTGGCAATCACAGAGGTCAGACGTTTCTTGTAGTTGGCCACCAGGTTTGCACACATCTCAGGAGTGATTTTGTCCCACTCTTTGCAGATATTCTCCAAGTCATTAAGGTTTCGAGGCTCACGTTTGTCAACTCGAACCTTCAGCTCCCTCTCACAGATTTTTTATGGGATTAAGGTCTTGAGACTGGCTAGGCCACTCCAGGACGTTAATGTGCTTCTTGTTGAGCCACTCCTTTGTTGCCTTGGCCGTGTGTTTTGGGTCATTGTCATGCTGGAATACCCATCCACGACCCATTTTCAATGCCCTGGATGAGGGAAGGGGGTTCTCACCCAAGATTTGACGGTACATGGCCCCGTCTACCATCCCTTTGATGCGGTGAAGTTGTCCTGTCCCCTTAGCAGAAAAACACCCCCAAAGCATAATGTTTCCACCTCCATGTTTGACGGTGGGGATGGTGTTCTTATGATCATAGGTAGCATTCCTCCTCCAAACACGGCGAGTTTAGTTGATGCCAAAGAGCTCCATTTTGGTCTCATCTGACCACAACACTTTCACCCAGTTGTCCTCTGCATCATTCAGATGTTCATTGGCAAACTTCAGATGGGCATGTATATGTGCTTTCTTGAGCAGGGGGACCTTACGGGCGCTGCAGGATTTCAGTCCTTCACGGCGTAGTGTGTTACCAACTGTTTTCTTGGTGACTGGTTCCAGCTGCCTTTAGATCATTGACAAGATCCTCTCGTGTAGTTCTGGGCTGATTCCTCACCGTTCTCATGATCATTGCAACTCCACGAGGTGAGATCTTGCATGGAGCCCCAGGCCGAGGGAGATTGACAGTTTTGTGTTTCTTTCATTTGCGAATAATCACACCAACTGTTGTCACCTCACCAAGCTACTTGGTGATGGTCTTGTAGCCCATTCCAGCCTTGTGTACGTCTACAATCTTGTCCCTGACATCCTTGGAGAGCTCTTTGGTCTTGGCCATGGTGGAGAGTTTGGAATCTGATTGATTGCTTCTGTGAACAGGTGTCTTTTATACAGGTAACATGCTGAGATTAGGAGCACTCCCTTTAAGAGTGTGCTCCTAATCTCAGCTCGTTACCTGTATAAAGACACCTGGGAGCCATAAATCTTTCTGATTGAGAGGGGTCAAATACTTATTTCCCTCATTAAAATGCAAATCAATTTATAACATTTTTTACATGCGTTTTTCTGGAATTTGTTTTATTCTGTCTCTCACTTCAAATAAACCTACCATAAAAATTATAGACTGATCATTTCTTTGTCAGTGGGCAAATGTACAAAATCAGCAGGGGATCAAATACTTTTTTTCCCTCACTGTAGTCTCAACACTTAATGAGAAGCGTCCATCACTGTGATTTTGTTTGCCTTTTTTTTATAAGGATATGAAAGGGCATTGAATGTCAATCTGATAGCCAATTTGCCCAACAGTTTTACACGAATTAACTCAGGGCAGCCACTGGCAAAATTATTGTCTCAAGTATACTCCAGTTTGCCTGGGGTATCACAAGTGCTATTTAGGTAGTCATAAGTCTGCTTGCATTTGTACACCCATTTTGATGACATGGATTTTTACATATCTAGTTGTGTAGGCCTTGTTCAGTGTCCTGGGCACCTACGTTTCGGGTATTTTCATTGCCTATTCACGTTTAAAGTACTGTGATAAAAAGACGTGCAAAGATTGGTGAGCATAAAAAATGTGCAATGTTGCTAACTTTCAAGCAACAAATGTTAGATGTTTTGAGCCGACGATCAGAATTAATCTTTGCATTTAAAATTCAACATTGAAATGTGCTCCAAGTAAATTGCTGCTCGATGCAACTAACACTTTAACCTGGATTCTGCTTAGGTGCAACATGCTACATTTCAGCATGTCTACAGGATTGAAATTGATACCAAAGTCCTGGAGTGACTGAAATGTGGACCTTTGTTTATAAAATGCAGTGATGGGTGCCAATCTAAAAATGGCAAGTATTAACATTTTTCCCAGAATATGCACGATAGTGGAAGTACCTGACAGTTTGAGAATTAATGGGACATTAACCAAACTTTTTTTGAAGAAGTGCTTTCTATTACGCCAGCAACCAACAACAACAACATTAACTGCATGTCTTCCTATGCCCCAGTAATGCCATATCAAGAGTTAACCAACAACTCACAGTTTTCTGCCTGACAATTTTGTTAGGTTCAGCCGACAACGATAGAGTTTGGCGTAGAATATATTTTACTTTAAAACAATAAATCCTAGTTGCTCAAAGGTTCTCTGAGATTTACCTGCAGCGTTGTCCAAGTACACAAAAGCATTCCTCTTTTTTATATTTCAAATAGGCACTGAGAACTGAATAAACCAGCACCATTGAACGTTGGTTATGAAAATTTTAAACCTTCCTTGCTGCACTGGGATTGTGTGCTTGGAAAAGACAATTTCACGTTTATTTTTCACCAGCGGAGAAATAAAGAGACCAGGAGAGTAAGGTAATTGGTGAAAAATACCTCGTTCCAATGGGAGAACTCGCACAAGGTCTCATGGATATCACCCAATTCTAAGACTGATGTTGTTGGATATATGTTATAGCTGTCACGAGAAAGTCACTGAACCATGCAATGTGATGTCATGCAGCAAATGTGGCTGTTTTATTTCAATTCGCGTGCATTCTTTATGCAGGAGAGCTCTTATCTGCGGTGATATGGGGGGCCAAAATAGTGGATCTGGGTTATTTGGTATGTTACCTTTTATCGGCGGGGTAAAAATAACCAGCGGATATTAAGACGAATTTCCCGCACGATGGCTGTTATCCGTGAAAAAATTGTGGATAAGTCTTCAAAAGATAGCTGCGGTTTTCGAAGCAGAAGTGCTTCAAACACATGTCTTTTTTTACCAGGTAAGGCCCACTGCTATGAAGCTCTTTTTCAGAAGCAACCTAGTCACAAATGATAACTCAACGAATAAGCTTATTACGTGGAAGTTTATAGCAGCCAAATACTACAATCGCATGTTGATTCTAAATGTGGAGGGAAACCCCAGAGGACCCCAGAAAAAAATTCCACGATCACAGACATGCAAACTCCAAATATACAGACATCTGGGTCTGAATCAAACCCACGGCCGGCATACCAAGCGAGGTAGTTAACATCTCGGCATAATGGCGTGTGCGAGAAACAGTGACACAGAAAGTGACGAAGAGACGGGGATGCGGAAATGCTCTTTTGTTCTCTGCATGGGCCTAGGCAGGACATTGTCATTAGATTGACAAAGCTCAAGCATAAGGGGAGTGTCAGTCACGGAATTGAACACGTCCGAGAGGACAATCCACCAGGGAGATTGAGGTGTGAGGTCAGATCTGACCACGGGTGTTCGTGCACTGCTCATGGCCAGCGTCGGCGGTGATTTTCTGAAACGCTCGTGAGCCTCCCTAGGTCGACTGCCTTAAATGAGCACAATGTACGCAGTGTAAACACCAGCGCTTGGGAGACAAAGGCAAACCAGGCGTAGTTCTGGTCATGAAACCCTCTTGTTAACCTTATCTGCCTTAATAGGTGCTCGCTAATAATTACCTGTGTATGCTACACAAGGAGTGTTTGCTATAAGAATAACGGAGTTCTTTTTTGCTGATAATCGGATGTATTTGTCATGCAACTCTGAAATAAATGTGAATAAAAGGATGCCATTCTGCAAATATTTATGGGAAAAGTGGCATGTAGGAAGAATAGGACCCGCAGATATAGGGTTTCTGCAGACCCTACAGCTGCTATAAGCCACGCATAATAGAGTTGCAAATAAATGAGTTCTATAGAAGAGTATATAGACATGAGCAGCCGGCACTCAATACAAGCACACCAATTGATGCAAACAATCATTACCAGGTTAATTCACCATAGGTATATTTACGGACAAATGTAGGGCATTCGTCACTGACAAGGTTGCTGCAGCATTTCCGGTTGAGATTTAGCTTCCCAAAGTCCAAACAAATCTGATCACAGCTCTCCGAGTGGGTGACTGGGACACCAACTTACAATTTGATCGTTAAGTTCACTTGACAGCCTGACGTCAATCTCTCAATAAATTGCACGAGTGGGGATCTCGATAGTTCAAAAAAAAGCCACGTTGCTTTTCCATTAAGCAAAGCTTCTCTCGTCATGGATTCACTCACCTACTGCCTGCCAAGTTGCCATAACGATTAATGCATTGCAATTATTGCCCTAGTGGATCGTGGCCTTTTAGAGTTCATTGTTATTGTCCAAGGCTCGTGAATAATGGATTCTTAATGATTCTTGGGGTTTAGTTGCCATGCTAAGGATTCAGAAAGCTGATATTAACGGCATGGCTGTGGAAAACAAAGTTGTTGTCGGAGTAAAATTGAAGCTGCGATGTAAAAGCAGACCAGAGAGTTCAGGTGGACATTTTGAAATGGAGAAGTTAAAGACTCGCAGCAGGTAAGAAATGGGAGCAAAGTTGCAGCTCTTGCAGACCTCACACAAATAGATTGGATTTTAATTGGATTTGTAAACATTTTAATGAAACTATCGACTGGTCCATTTATATACGAAGCTCACTGTATCCTGCTCACTGCAATGAAAAATGTTGCCCAGTCCACAAGCCAATGCAATACTAATGATCTGAATTTATATAGCATCTTAATTACTCCAAGCATCGCAAGACACTGAGAGGAGCCTCCAAATTACTCTGCCTGCTGCATTCCAAACTTCCACACCAGGTTTGATCACAAACTTATCATTTATTAATCTTGTAGAAACGAGATTGTCTTTTATCGATTGTCTGTTATCGATGTTTCCGTCATTTATTCAGGTGATTTATTGGGAATGGTAGTTTGCAATTACACGATGGAATGTTCATCTTCAGCCATTGTCTACTGCTGGATGAAGAGCTCCCCACAACATCTTCCCTCATGGTCCAGTATTTTCATCACCATTGATCTTATGCAGGCACATAAATAGGTCTCATTGCTCCATCTCTACGGTGTTACTTTGGATATATTTCTTGATTCGCACAAATGGCCAACACCAGTGACCATTATCTGAACCGGACCTCTCCTTGGTCGACTCAGCCTCAATTGATTACCAAATGTGATGTGTAAAACATTGCCACTGGGGAGACAAAGGCGGTCGGGTATGGTACTGGCCACCCACCCCCGCGTTCCTTGCTATCCTTCATAGGTACTACTCGCGAACAGTACTTGCCCCAACAGTCTGTTCAGGCTATACGAGAGATCTTTTTGTCTGTGTGCGAGTGAATCGTGTCTCTCTTTGGTTCTTCCGGTAAAGTCACGGAGAAAGAAAATAAAATAAATAATAGAATACGACGTTTCGATTGCAACACAAGCAACTGTCATCAGTTATAAATGAATGAAAAAACAAACATAGTAAGCTTAGAAATGTAATGCAATGTAACACAGTCGGCTAACACAACAGTTAACACTTTATCTGGATGATTACATTCTTCCAAAGATTGCTAAATTTGAAGTGTGAGAGAGAGACAAACACAGACACGGGGAGACACATACACAGAGAGACAGAGACAAACACACAGAGAGACACACATGGGGGAGAGAAAGACACAAGCAGAGAGACACACACAGAGACATTGTCTCTGCGTGTCTGTCTCTCTCTCTGCTTGTCTGTCTCTCCCCCATGTGTCTCTCTCTGTTTGCCTCTCTCTGTATGTCCCTCTCCGTGTCTGCTTCTCTCTCTCTCACACTTCAAATTTAGCAATCTTTGGAAGAATGTAATCATCCAGATAAAGTGTTAACTGTTGTGTTAGCCGACTATTACATTGCATTACATTTCTAAGCTTACTAGGTTTGTTTTCTCATTCATTCATACCTGATGACGGTTGCTTGTGTGGCAATCGAAACGTATTGTATTATTTATTTTATTTCTACGTGACTATATCGTGTCTGTTTCTGTGAGTGTCTTTTGTTCTCCATCTCTGCTGCACTCTTAACGCATTCATACAAAGGTGATAAGTTCCTCTGATAAATTCCTTTGTTGCTAATAACTCCAGAATGTGTAAGAGATTACCTTGTTCATTGGCAAGGGTTTTGTACTTGTGCCTCCTCTGACTTGGAAGTCACCAGCCACCACTGTCACGCACTGGGCACGGATCCCAGAAAATATTTTGGTTACTCACGTGGGTTGTGAGTTTGGAAACCCTTGCCCAAGAGGCAGTAAGTTCCTCTAACCTACAACCATGCAACGTGTATCGGCAATATCCCAGCGCCTGGTAACTTTCACATCCACAACATTCATGGCTATAAGAAAGCCGTACTGCAATTTAAGCTGAATTGTTTTTGCACTTTTGAAAAACCTTAAACAGTTGGGTAACTGGTACTCACATACCAGAATCTGTTTCAGATTACCCTAGTACCTTAGCTCTGTTCCTACTGATCCAACTCCATACATAGTTGATGTTGCCGCACCCCTATTTACACCCTTAGACATAAACTTGACAAGGGTAAACACATTATTTGGCAATATAAAATGCTGATTTGGATGGCCTCTGTGACTTGCATTTTGTCAAGAGTTTGACAGTGTATGTAAATCGTGATAATATACATTCTCTACAAGGAACGTCTTTCCTCTATTCAGTTCTATGGGGAATCACCCCCTTCCATCTTGTTGTTTGCTGGTCACCCTCATCACATTTTCCTCTTGTTCAGTTTCTTCAAAGGCTGTCCAGGGGCCTAAGTCCAGAGGACTTAAATAATTCTTGAGTACGCTTCAGCAAAGACTTGTCGTAACTCAAATTCCATGTGGGAGTTAAGACGAAGCATCGTCGAGTGAGCAGAGAACTTAGAGGTGGTCAGGACCTCTCGTATGCTTATAGTCAAAGGAAATGTCAATCGATGCTTAAAAAATAACATTGACAACATTAATAGCAAATCATTGTTTTTTGACAGTGCCCTTCACAGTGCTTTACTCATGATAATAAGAACATTAAGAGTGGGTTTAAATAGCTTAACATACATACGATAAATAACAAATGAAACCCAAACTTCTACAATAAAGGGGGTGAGGCAGGAGTCGAGGAGAAGGGATCGGACATTTAGGAAGGAAGAGTTTCCAACAAGGGGGCATATCAGTCGCATTAGTAACGAATGTAATGCACATTAAAAATGTGCACATACTTGCCTCAGCCACAGACCGGCTGAATCGCATGGAGTGCTGACATCAAGCCTGCTCTTGCACAGGTGACTTCATAGCGGCCGTGGTGTAAGGGAGCTGCCTTTCTAGCAGCCAATTGGTTGGTGCAGTCGGAGTGACGATGACTACTACGGGCTCACGAGAGCAATGCCGTGTGTCGTTAGATCCATAGCCCGCTTAAGGCGGCGTTCTCAAAAGTGTGGTCTCCGGTACCACCGATGTTGGGCTGGGACAGTCCTCCAGGCGGTCCGTGAGGCTGTGATGCAAATGCAGGTAAATCTGGACAATGATAACGTTTATATACCTTTAGTTTTGAACATGAATTAATATTTTACTTATGATATTTCATGTTACCCTGATTAAACTGCCCTAACCCTATGATCTAAATGTGCCCCCCCTCTAGAAAAACCTGTGTTAAAAGACAAAAAAAAGGTTTTTTTAAGTGGTACTTAGGTAAGTGAATCCATTTGGTTAACAGGGGGTGTGGGTGCTGAGTGGTCCACAGGCCAAACAAGTTTCAGAAACTGGCTTTTAGGGGATTTCGGATCTTACTAAAATCGCTTGCTGGGTTTTATTACCAATTTTCTGTCTTCAACGCCCACGTCTGCTTTAAAGAGCCCCCTGTGTTAATGGTTACATACAGGACAATTCCTACGACTCTAGGTGCTTAGAGCTTCTGATTTTCGTTGTTTAATAATGGGCTCTTTTTTTTGTAGATGTTCAGAAATGTATTGTTTTGGTTGCATTAGCTTTTATAAACTGCAATGAGTTGGACGTTTAAGCTTTTGTTTTGTATTTGCCATAAAAAAAAACAGCAAATTATGAATAAAATAGGTATAGAAAGTTAGCTTTTACAGTTTTATGTAGATATTTTTTCTTCCATAATTTTAGCTATGATCTATCTGCTTCTGGATGAAAGCCTATCCAAGTGTCCCTCATGGGCCTGATGTGCCGAAATTAATCTTTGCACAGGAACAGATCTCATCTCCACTTTGGCCTCTCTCTTGGGCACATTCTGTCCTCTGGCCGCCTCTCAATCGTTTGTCTCAACCTTCAGCCGTGTTCCTTCTCACAGTGTGTCCTGCCTAAGCCTATTAGTAGTCGTGACGATGTCTCTGCCTTGCCTATGTCCTCTAATCGATGTGTTCCTCCTCATCTCGGTGTAATTTCAAGTGGATGTCTATCCATGATTTACGTACCTTTTGGTGTTTCCATTTATTTTCTTGGTCCAGTTTTCCAATTCATATGTCACAGCAGCTGGTAATTACTTGCTTCTTTATTCCATTTGCTAAGTTGCTTTTCAGTTTTCCTCGAGCATTGACTGCTGCTGACTCACCTATTTATTTAATCAGAGTAACGAATGTCCAATGTCTGTTGATTGGATCAACAATAGCTTAATATTTTTAATGGGGTTAATTGAACCACATGGCAGAACCCCGGGGTCCCGTTTAAATGGAAGTAAAAATCGTAATTAATTAATTTATTTTTGGCGACTCTGTCCCACCACGCACATAAACGCCGCGACCCACCTGGTGCGAATCATTCTGTTGTCATGTCGTCCCAAGCGCAGCGAGGACGAATGCGCAGAAATAAACTAAATTTGGATTAGCACATCGTGTAAAGCTCGTCGAGAGGAATAGATTTCCGTGTCGCTCACCTTAAACAGACATAAAATTACGTCGCAACGCAGTTTATGCGAGAGCTGGGGGCTTATGGGACCCCGGGGTCCCACCATAAGGTTAAATTAAAATTAAAAATCAAAAGCCGTAACTCTTAACGCTTGAAGCAGTCCATTTCACATTACCCCACATGGTGATGGTGTCAATTGGTGCTATCCAGCTTGTTTCACTCACCCATCAATAATAATGCCATAATTTGCAAGCTGTTTGGCATGCTGTCCTTGCCTCCTTGATAATAAAAGGGTTCATGCATTGCAGTTACTTCATCTTGTTTAGACGATTATTGTTCTGGGAATTTCGTTTTCATTGTATTTTATTTTGCTTCAGTTCATTAAATAGCCACCATCCCCTTCAAGACAGGATATTACTAACCATCTTTTTACAGCCGCGTGGTATCCGAGTGGACTGCACAGACCTCGTTAATCTTGGCGAAGTCCGTCTCGCAGAGACGGGTTTCCTTGTAGCTTGTGTCAGGATGGAGAGGCCAGCGTCTTGAGATGACACTGGCCAGCCTGGTTAACATTGGCCAATTAAAATAAAACTAATAAACTAATGTTTATTTTACCAGGTAAGACCCACTGAGCTATATATATCTTTTTGTAAGAAGCGAGCTGGCCATCACAAATGATAGCTCAACGAAGTGGCTTATCTTGTGGAAATTTATAGCAGCCAAATACTCTTGAGCGCATGTTGATTCTAAATGTGGAGTGAAAAACCGGAGGACCTGGAGAAAAATCCGGGCGACCATGTGGAGAGACACGCAGATTCCAAATATACTGCAGGCGTCAAGGGTTGGGATTGAACCCACTATCTCCTGCGTACCAGGTGAGGTAGTTAACATCTCGGTAGCTCCTCCCGTGGTAGGGATCTGAGCTGTCACCCTTGCATTAAAAACATCAAACCACATTCTTTATTTGAAGCTTTCATGACTGCTTGAATCCATACTCTTTGGTTCGTTGGTAAAGTCACGTAGGTAGAAACATAATAGATCACGACGTTTCGATCGCAACACAAGCAATCGTCAGGTGGGACAACCACAGCAAGAAAAAACTGTTTTTTACCGAAAGAACCAATGAGTATCAAACCACATGATTACTGCTACACACATGCTTGGGCATTTTTCTTCATTTAACATCGTGACACATACTGTATGTACAAAATCGGCATCATATTCGTTTACAGAAATAATGTTTTTCCTTATCTACTTGCTAATTCATGTTTTTGCTGCCACTGCTACCTTTGGTATTATTGATTCTGGTTGACGTGATTTATGCAACTAATCAAACTGCAGCTTCTAAATATTGAGTGTTTTTCTCTACGGGAACCGTTTTTTTCATTGGGCCCTTCACATGCGCACCCTGTGTTATCCTAAATCGTGGTGACGTCGTTAATTCGACGCAACTTGATTGACGTTACGTCCACAAACTTTTTACATGGAAATTAAATTAACGTAACTTGACGGCACACTCGACATGACTTCTGCTTATCTGAAAACGTCCTCTTTGATGTCTGCTAAGACTGGCTGCCTCCTGCTATCGCTTTGGGGATAGGTTATTTGGTCTCCATTTGTAATTAAAGTCCATACCAAGTAATTTACGGCAAGTTAATTCCACGCCGATTTTTTAAATTATTGTTTACTTTCAGATCTTCCACAAAATTGTTATGCTGTTTGCCGAAATAATTTGGAAAACGTCATTTGGCCACGATGGTGCGGAGCTCACAGGGCGATGGTGCGGAGCTCACAGGGCGATACCGCTCCGTCGTCTGTTTAACAGAACAGATTTAAGATTGATTTGACCATTTCTAACTTACACTTGCTGCATTTTATTGAGTTGAAGGTGTTGTGTGTGTGTGGTACCGCTTTGTTTTTGCTGCTCTCGCTTTCCTGGCAAAGGTGTTTCCCTTAAATATAGACTTGTGGTCTCCGTGGGCTCTCCCAGGTGGTAAGTAAATATTGGTTACCGGTGGTTTATACTGCGCTAGGGTTTCCGCAACCCTAGAACCTTGAAATCGATGATATTCATCTCTTATGACAATGATGGCAGAGTATAATTGGATAATTTATGGGCTGGGAACACAAAGATATAAGTCGGTTTTTTTGGGTGGTGCACGCTGTTTCAACAGCATCGTGGTATGAAGGTGCGGGTAAAATGCTGTTGGGGGAAAAAAAATCTTAGTAACTATTTGCTATATTTCCTTTTATGAATGACAGGTTAGGTAATTTTTCACAAAGGACATATAACAAACACTAAACAAATTAATCGGTAATTGTTTGTGCTTCCTGGTACTTAAAATGAAAAATTGCTATTGGTTGACAATCTGGCTGCAGTGTAAAGTTGTGCACGCGCGGACTTGCGGAGATCACCAGTTCGATTTCCCAATGGGAAACTCCCCGCCTTTGCTCCCCCCAGCAGTTTAAATGGGCACACTGCAGTCAATTTGTCTATTGGCAGGTCATGTGTGGTGTGGTGGTGTTATGGGGAGCGATAGTGTAGCGATTAGTGCTTTGCTACAAACCCGGCGACCCGAATTCGATTCCCGTTAAAGGTCAACACCAGTTATGATTACCTCAACCAGTCCTGGGCCTCCCCTAGGTCTATTCAGCCTCTAATGAGTACTGTACCTGGTTCGATGTGTAAAAATTGAGCCTCGGGAGACAAAGGTGGCTGGGTGTTTTGCTGGCCACCCACCCCCTCGTGTGTCGCGCCGGTCTGCATTGGTTGCTACTTGCTAACAGCACTTGCCCCAACAGTCTGATGAGGTTATACGGGGGTACCCTTATCTTTATACTCCCACCTCTTACAAGATGACTGCCCAGAATGAGAGAGTAGCCCAGAATCTCCTCTTGCAGGCCCCACAAGGAGTGGCTTGAGCAAGTCGTGGCAGGGCTGCACCTTCATGTTACATCTTGGAACTGGGCTGAAACCATCAACTCTAGCCGCACGCGAGACCTAGCCGGGATTCGAACTACAATTGTGAACCGATTTATCGATACACCTCTAATCGATAATCAATTTCAAAACCATGAAATTGCAATTTTTTTGGCATCGGACGCTCCGATTGGCGTGCACGTGAACCTTCGAACCACACCGTTACTCCATTGGGAGCCATGTATGTTCCAAGTGTCGTGCACGCACAAGGCTGGCCTTTTTTCATTGTTGGACACGATCATCGCCAGCTATGATCAATCCACTGCTGGATGAAAGCCTCCTTAAGCCATCGGCATCAATCAATTCCTTTTGTGATTGACCTATCATGGCTAGCCATAGAACAAAGACAGCATCGCGCTTTTTTGGATGTGTTTCAGCAGCCGTCTGGAACGCTCTTCCAATATTTGGAAGCCAATAGAGCTATGCACTTGAAAATCATCTAGATTGACGAACTAATTTATTTAGAACTCTGATTAGCACTTTTGGCTATGTAACGTGCAAAATAAGTTAACATACAGCATCCATAATAAGTGCGCATGATAGAAGGGGAATGTGTTACATGTAATAAAACCTCGGCAGACGTAATCGGGCGAGGAGCCTTTCTGATTATGGGGTACTAGCGGTAAGTACCCGGCGTTGCTCGAGCGAAAAAGGCAGACACACACACATGGACTTACACACAGACATTGACCCACACAGAAACACATCGACTTAGACGCACACACATATGGTTAAACCCAGGATGGATCGTTAGTAGGCCAGCATAAATGTTTCTAACCGGCGAAGATGTTCCATTAGGGGGGTGCACGTTTCGCAAGCGTAGAGAAGGGAGGGAATTACCGTGGCCGAGAAAACCTGGAGCTTCATGCGGAGCGAGAGACCAGGTAGCTCCACACAGCGTAACGCAGCCGATGAAAAGATAATGGCGCTCGACTGATTTGAAGTGAGACCTCTGCTGTTAAACCGGAGCCGGTCATGAGCACACTGGGCAGGTATGGGAATCTCGGCAATCTCTCCACAACTGCCGCATCACCAATTGTGAGTTGTGGGGGTGGATTGTTCGATGGTACAAAATACCCAGGCAGGTGCTTAGTTTTGGTGGGGCTGATGGTAAGGCCTCGCCTCTTAGTGGCAAGCTCCAGGTTCAGCAGCAGTGAGCAGCAATCACCAAAGCATCAGCATACATAACATGCTTGAGCAATAGAGAGCCATTCCTTGACAGCACCCGGGCATCGATCAGCCTCCCATTGTATCTGTACCATATGGTAATTCCTCCGGTACAGCCATCGAAGGCTTCACGAACTACGTGGTCAAAAGATATGTTACATAATGTGGGAGCCAGAGGACATCCCTGTCACACCCCAAGTTGTAGAGGGAATGGCTCTGACGGCCACGTAGTTTGACATGGGGCCGCTCACCAGCAGGAAGGTCCATAAGGATCATGAGCAAAGGGTGAGGGACTCCGAAAGCACGAAAAACAACCCAGAGCCCAGGCCTACTGATTGTGTCATAGGCCTTGAGCAGGTCTATAAAGCACACAGATGGACTAAGATGCACACATGGACCTACAGACACGCGAAAAAATGGACTTACACTGACTAACATGGAGGCATGCACACACATCGACTCACACAAACACATCGACTCACACACACATGGACTCACACACAGACATCCACTTGAGATACACACACATAGGGTTACACACACATATCGACGTACACACATACATCGACTCACACACAGACATACGTGGACTGACACACATTGACGTAAACACATGTACTTACACACACACATCGACTAAGACACACACATGGACTTACACATACATAGACTGACCCACACATTGCCCTACATACACATATGGACTGTGACACACAGACATGTACTTTAGATACACATGCATTAACAGGCACATAGACTCACACACACACATTGACTTACACACACACATCGAGTGACACACACATGTATGGACTTACACACATGTGGACTAACACACACAGCGACTGATACGCACACAAATGGACTGACACACACTTGTACGTACACACACACATGGGGCGTTGTCCGTTTGAAAAAGACAGACACACATGGACTTGCACACAGGCATGGACCCACACACGTATAAACCCATCGACTTACACGCACACAAACACATATGGACTCACACACACAGACATCGACTTTAGGGACACATGTAGTTTCTGCACACGAACATTATAGTAATATTAGGCAACTTATTAGTTTCATAATAGTAAACGAAGCAGAGTTGTTATGTGCACACAAACATTATCATTGTAATATTTGTAAACTTATTTGTTTAATAATAGTAAACAATAAACCTCAGTTCTTAGCGAAAGATGCAATAAAATTGTACTTTACATTGGCGTGGTGACGCCTCGTCCCGTGCAGAGCCCACGGCCTCGCCTAGATTGGCAAGCCGGAGAAGGTGAGACATTTCCAGGCTGCTGGCTGGGCCGCTACCCCCCCCACCATCCCCCCGCCCGAGGCAGAATAATACTATGTAAGCGCTTTAAGAATATTAAGTTAATATCTAAGAACTTTATAGCAGTAACTGGACGCATTGGGGTGGTGGGGGGGGATCACACTGTGAAGAGAAATCGGCAGCGTGATGTGTATATTTATTCCATATTAAACGCGTGAAATAAAATGTCCCCGTGAGCTGGAGCGAACGCGCAGCACTTGGTAGGGTCCGCCCCCCCCCCCACGCAATTGGCGTCACTTGGTACGGTCGACGGCGCGCAATAAGTAAATAATGAATAATAGAAACGGCACAAATTTGTTAATTAAACTACTTTAACGTTTAGGGATGGGAAAACGGAATAGCCTATTCCCACCGCGGGGCTTAGGGCGTTTTATTTTTATTAATTAAAAATTTTTTTACCTACGTGACTTTACCGAAAGAACCAAGAATATGAATCCTTGCAGTCACGAAAGCTTCAAATCTAGAACTTAGGGCGTGCCGCCCGGCAAATTTTTTTCTATGTAAAGGCCACCGCCCGAGAGCCAAATCCCCTGCAAGCGCGAGTGCGCAGAGACTTTTATATATAAGAGAAAGAAAGAAGAAGAAGATAAGATGTTAGCATTCTGCAAATAATAGTGCAAGTACAACATGCAAATTATCTTAACACATTTCTTGAATCTGCATTACACTTAACATTGAACATTTCATTAACACTGCTCTGGAATTCATGAAATGTTTACAATTTGACCTTTACAATTAAAATTTTTATTTTAAAAATTGCTACAGTGCAGTTTAATTAGAGTCGCTGAGATTCAATGGCTGTGGTAGGCTCATTTTATGATGTGGTCGCTAATAATGAAAATTACGCACTTACAGCAATTTATTGATGGCAGTAGAGATTAGGAATGTTGAACACTGCAGACGGAGAGTCACGGCAGCCAATTCCCCACGGCTTCACTGCCGGTCGTGGCCTGGCTGCCACGTGCTCTGGTCGTGAACCTTTGCCCTCGTTCAACTTGAGTTTCAAATTAAGGTAACTGCCTCCTTCAATTAGTCTAAACGAAGTTAATTGATTTTATTCCGAATAACATTGTCCATAGTTAGTATAGCGTCACCGCCAAGTGACTGAGTGGATGGACCGATGCGTATGAATTGACATGCGCATTGGTGTCCTGCATTGCCGATTGATTGGCAGGGGAATTGTATCCTGGTCAATGTGTTTTGGTCTGTTTTAAATATGTTTTATTAATTACTTTTCTATAAACCTATCTGGCTTGCCCACGGTGGTGAGATGTCAACTATCTTGCCGGGTATACATGAGGACATGGGTTCTATCCCGATGCTGACGCCTGCTGTATATTTGGAGTTTGCATGTTCTCCCCGTGGTCACTTGGATTTTTCTCCGGGTCCTCCGTTTTTTCCTTCCACATTTAGAAATTACACGTGATAAGTCACTTTGTTAAGCTGTCATTCGTGGCCAGGTTACTTTTGGAAAAAAGCTATATAGCTCTGGCCCTTGCTCGGTAAAATAAATAGCTTTTACTCAAGTCCAGCTTAGAGAGTTTTTCCTCTATGAACAAAGCAGACGTGTAAGGCTGGGACACGGCCCAGCGGTAGCGCATTCACCGTTTTTTACAGAGATTCGTGGTTTTAAATCCAGAAGCCCGCCCTGGCTAATACTCTGCTGGGTGTGTTAACAATTAAATAATGCGCGCCATCTTCAAAAATCCCTTGACATCGAAAAAGAGTAGGCGATTGTGTGCTGGCATCACGGTCCAAATTTTAAGAATTACACCACAATTTACCCAATTGGGAAATGCACAGCGATCGTTGGCATCTGCTGAGAAACCTATACAGGACCCTCTTGAAAAAAATCTTTGGACTCGGTGAGGCTTTTTCCTGGATAAACAGATATTATAATAATAATAATATTGATAGTAACAAAAAAAATATACATTCCTGTTATCAGAGTTAGCTGTGGTTAGCTACACTGCGGGCAGTGTAAAATTTGTGGTGCTTGACACACTGGCAGTGTGACGGTTCGTTACCACGGTATGGTACCACGTCGGCCAGTAGTTAGCTGTGGTGGGCAGCACTGGCAAACACAGGAACCATTGTTAATTTTATATGTGGGCTTGCACGACAAATATGACATACTAATAACCATTATCTAGGTATACTTGGCATTATAAACTAATTGTGAATCAACAACCATCGTCTTCATCATCTTCATAACAATCTCGGCAGCATTATCATACAAATGTATCTCTATCTCCATCACATTCATTGTCACCGTCAGGATCATCATCAGCTTGTTCCCACAGCTCTCGTGCGGTTACCACTGCACCGTGCCAGGAAGGTATCCTGTAAACCACGCGCCGCATTGTCTGCCTGGCTGGTAGGGACTGGCGACGATTGATCGTCGTCATCATCATGCATCTTATTGATGGCGGCAGTGACAATCAGGATCGTTTTTGGGTTAGAGACTCGTACAAAAATTAGACTTATTTTTACTTAATATGCTTCATTGCCAGTAGTGCACGAACAGAAACAATGAACCTTTCCTTGGCCATCATTAATACCCGTTTGGGAAATCGCCCTTCTTGAGTGGAGTGAGGGCAGGGAGGCTGGTTTGTGATTGGACGTGTGCTCTCCAGCTACGAGCCCAAATCTACTATTTTTTGCTCTGAACTGAGAGTCATTGGCCAAAGCATTAACTTGCTGAAGATTTTTCTTCTGCTACAGAACAGTGGTCATGATTTAATCTGTATTTTCTCAACATGACATTGTAGGTCCCATTTAAATGTGCCGAGTGCTCTCCTCTGCTCACCTCGGCGATACTCTCTGTCTCCCAATTTCTTCTAATGCTGTCTCCAATTTGGCAAGGTTCGTATCACTCGACAGAGTCCTCCGTGTTGTACGTAGTAGCCGTGTGGTTAATCGAGAGTGCATCTTGTCCCTGTCCGTACCCGGCGATGCTAGGCACCCCCCCCTGCTCCTCCACACTACCCAGCCGATGCCATAGCCGGTGAATATAAAGCCTTGGGGGACTTTGAGGGTCGTGGTTTAATACTTATTTTGTTAGGGGGGTGGGGGAGGGTCATATGGCCATACTTCGCTATGGTGGTCAGTGCTGGTTGGTAGAGATGCCTATCAACTCCAAAGGGTTCAAATTGGGAAGACCGCGACTAAACACCTTGGGGGAATTAAATATAAAAAGATATCTCTACATGTGCACAAACCAAAATAACTGACGTAAAACATTACATTTGTCGTCTCAACCATTCAGAAGCAGAGTTTCCAGGAGGCAATTTCTTTATAAACAACATTCACGGTCTCGTCCGCACACTCTCCACAGTAGTTCAGCCTAGTCTGTACACAACACTAGCCGTCTAACACTGACGGCACTGACTGAGCTAGCCAACTACAGTGGAACCTTGGTATACATCGTTAATTCGTTCCAGAAGGTAGGACTTATACCGAAAATTACATATACCAAGCGAATTTTTCCCATAAGAAATAAAGGGAAAGGAAATAATCCGTTCCAGAGGAAAATAAATTTTATTTTATATGGCATATTATACATTAATGGGGTTATATAAAATATTTTAGACACTAATTACTAAAAGGCATACAGAAGCCATGTGACCGCGCTGCTGCCAGCTGTGCTGGTTACTATAGAGTTAGCAGATACTACTATAGTCATTATATACTACTGTAGCATTCGTAGATACTGCTATAGAGTTGGTAGATACTACTATAGCGTTAGTAGATACTACTACACTCAGTAGATACAACTGTAAAGTAACTAGATACGACTATAAGTCGGAATATACTATAGAGTTAGTAGATAAGACTATAGAGTCAGTAGATACTACTATATAGTTAGTAGATATTACTATAGTCAGTATATACTACTGTAGAGATAGATTCTGCTATAGAGTCGATCGATACTATTATAGAGTTGGTAGATTCTACTACAGTCAGAAGTTACTACGGTAGGGTCACTAGATACTGCTATAGAGTCAGTAGTTATGACTATCGAGTCGGTAGATACTACTATAGAGTTAGTAGATACTACTATCGTCAGTATATACTACTGTAAAGTTAGTAGATACTACTATAGAGTCGGTAGTTACGACTATCGAGTCGGTACATACTACTCTAGAGTCAGTAGATAGTACTTTAAAGTCAGGAGATGCTACTGCAGAGTCGGTAGATGCTACTATAGAGTCAGTAGGTACTGCTATAGAATCAGCAGATCCTGCTATAGAGTCAGCAGATACTACTATAGAGTTAGTAGATACTATCGTCATTACCTACTTCTGTAGAGTAAATAGATACTACTATAGATTCAGTAGATACTACTATAGAGTCAGTAGATACTGCTATAGAGACAGCAGATACTGCTATAGTCAGTAGATACTACTATACAGTCAGTAGATACTACTACGGTCAGTGGATACTACTATATAGTCAATATATACTACTATAGATTCAGTAGATACTACTACAGTCATTAGATACACTGTAGAGTCGGTAGATACTATTATATAGTCAGATATTACTGCAATCAGTAGATATCACTGCCTGCTGTATTTTTTCACCTGAAGATGATTGCTTGTGTTGCGATCGAAAAGTCGTGATTTTGTATAATTTTTTAATTTTTCTACCTACGTGATTTTACCGAAAGAACCAAAGAGTAGTACGTACTGACTCCACAGTAGTATCTACCTACTCTACAGTAGTATCTAACGACTCTATTCATATCTACTAACACTATAGTAGTATCTACTAACTATAGTATCTACCGACTCGAAAGTCGTATCTAGTGACTCTACACTAGTATCTACTGACTGTAGTAGTATCTACTAACTCTATAGTATCTTGCGTTGGTGTACGGTGCTTTTTTTGGAAGATTTTGCTGTTTTTTCCTTGTTTTTCCCATTTGTGCATAGTCACTTTAAGATGTTTTCTTGTTCAAGTTTTGTTTGTTGCAGTTGCACCCGATTCAAGAGCCGAATGGCTCACAGGGCAATACCTAATAAATTAAACTGAAACTGACTTAAAGCTTTTGTAACTGCAGGAATTCATACTCGCGGTGCTACTGTAGAGTCAGTAGATACTACTACAGTCAGTAGATACCACGACAGGCAGTATATACTGCTGCAGAGTCAGTAGATACGATTATAGAGTCAGTAGATACTGCTATAGTCAACAGATACTACTATAGAGTTAGTAGTTATTACTATAGTCAGTGGATATTACTATCGAGTCAACAGATACTACTATAGTGTCAGTAGATACCACTACGATCAGTAAATACTGCTACAGTCCGTAGATACTACTATACAGTCAGTAAGTACTACTACGGTCAGTAGGTATTACTGCTGTCAGTAGATACTACAGAGTCAGATACTACTGTCGAGTCAGTAGATACTACTGTCAGTAGATGCTACTACAGTTAATAAATACTACTACAGTCAGACACTACTACTATAGTCAGTAGATACTACTTTAAAAATAATGCATTTTCATAACGCGCGCAAATTTGGGGACGTAACGGCTGCAACTCAGAGGCACAGAACCAAGCTCAGTCACTCAAAAGCGTGGTTGTAGAGGTGAGTTTTTTTGTGTCTCTTGAAGGAGACGATTGAGGTGATGCTGCGAATGTGCAGAGGGATGGCGTTCCAGACTGTTCGGGCACTCACCGAGAAGCGGCGCATAATTGTGACCGTCCTCGATCTTGGTATCAAGAGGAGGTCGTGAGTCGCACTGCGAAGGAATTTGCTGTGTGCTGTGCTACAAGTCGTCAATAATGAAGATAGGTACGGGGGACAGGCAGATGTGAAGGCATCGTGGCAGAGGCAGGCGATCTTGTATGTGACCCTGCTGGCAATGGGTCGCCAGTGGAGGGTACGAAGAGAGGCACGTGAGTTGAGCCGAGGATGAGTTCGGCCAATGACGACGCGTGCCAGGTTGTTTTGTAGTCTTTGAAGTTTTTTTAGGTTGCCAGAGGAGGACCGGACGAGGACGGAGTTGCAATAGTTGAGGTGAGACCTAACTATGCAACATGCTAATATGTTGGCAGTTTCAGTGGAGAGGATGTAGGTGTCTTGAGAGCCTTCAGGTGAAAGTTACATGAACTGATATGATTGGTTTGGTGGTCGAAGGATAAAGTTGAATCTAGGATGACACCAAGGTAGCTGAAGTGATCGGTGAACCTGATGCTGTGACCAAAGATGTCGAGGACTTTGGTGAGTGCTGTTTCTGTGGAGTAGTTTTGACGGTAAGCTGACTGGAAGGAGCAGTAGTTTGGGGAGGAGGTGATGTGGGGTTTTATCTGGGTGAGGGCAAGTCTTTTGAGGAGTTTAGAGAGATTCGAGAGATTAGTGATGGGACGATAGTTATATGGGTCATCAGGGTCGAGACTTGGTTTCTTTAACAGGGGGGAGAACTGGACCAAATTTGAGATTGGATGGAAAACACCCCGTAGAGAATGAGGCATTTGCGATGTTCCTGATCATGATGGCAAGTTCCGGAGCACATTGCTTGAACAAGGAACCTGGGAGGACATCGAGTGGAGATGACTTCATGTGAAGTGATTGAATCAAAGAGAAAAGTTTTTTTGAAGACACCGGCTTGAACGTGGTTAGAAAGGTGTCTGGGTGAGTGCGTACAATTTCAGTCAAAGGGAGAGGGGTACAATGGTGCGATCTGATGGAAGACGTGCAGGAGTTTTCAATGGTGATCAGCTTGTTGGTGAAGTAAGTTTTGAAAGAGGTGGCAAGTGTCAGTGAGGCCAGAGGATCGCTAAGGTGAGGGACCATGTTGCTACCATGATGTAGAAGATCCTTGAGGATTTTCCAAAGGATGCGTTGTTTTCCGGTAGCTGTTTTGATGTGTTCTTCAATGTAGGATGAACGTGAGGCAAGGAGGATAAGTTCGTTGGTTTTCCTGCAGGGAGCTTTGTAGGAGACTCGATCAGCAGGAAGACCACTGTGGAACGTGATCCTTTCAAGGCGCCTCCTGATTCGCTTAGCAAGGATGGCGTCTCTTGAGAGCCAGCGAGTGTCGTGGGAAGGCTGCCTAGTGGTTCGTGGTTTGAATGGTGCCAGCTTGTCCAGCGCCACCCTCAGGTTAGCTTCTAGCTGAAGAGCGCAGACAGTTGGATTACAGGAGTGGCGGGTGATTTTGATGGTGATTGGCTTGGGAATTTGGAGAGAAAATAGGATGAGGTGGTGGTCGGAGTAACCAGTTTGAAAACTCTCAGTGGAGAGATGCGACGATCCAGGTCTGGTTCCAGAACCAGGTCGAGCATACTCTCAACATTTGTTGAGGAAGCTCTGGTGTGGCCTGAGTTGGTGATGACCAGGTTATGGCAGGCCAAGGTTGACTCAAGGTGGCTATCAACGGAGGCTGGAGTATTGCTGGGGCAGTTAAAGTCTCCAGTAAGCACGAGCCTGTGAGAGATGGGTTATGAAATGAGGTAAATAAATTTGGAAAGCTCGTTTAAGAAGGTAGTGATGCTGCCATCTGGAGGGCGATAGATGGAAATGAGGGAAAAGCACTCGGTATTAGTAGTGAGGGACACGGACTGGACCTCAAAGGTGGCGGGAACCATCAATAGATAGAGCTCTTTAATTCTCAAGTCAGCATTTTAGACGACTGCTAAGCCGCCACCACGCTGGTTAGTTGCGCGAGGTTTGTGAAGAACCTTGTATTCCGGGGGCGCGAAAGGTCAATGTGGTCCGAGATGGTATCGTGAATGAGGGCTGATTTATTGGTAATGGAGCGTGAGTTGAGTAGGCCGAGGCGGATGGGTAAAGGTGGATGTGAAGACGTTGACTGCGAAGAAGCCCGTGGTCAGAGAACATCCTCAGGAGGGCAGATTCCCGGTGCAGATGATGAAGAGATGGTGCATGTTGAAGCCCTATTATGTCAGTCCATGCCGTACGGGTGGTGGTGTTGGGGGGGCCAGGATTCGGGTGTACTCCGATCAGCGGCTGTGTTGCCCGGAGCATCAAGTCCAGGTAGTGGTGGCCAAGATACATGCTGTCAGCACATGCTCCCACGCACATGGCGGGTGCGTAGATGCCTACATAAACACTTGTTTAGCACGTACGCGTGCAGACACGATCACGCACGCGGCGCATACAATGGAGCGGTCAGAAGAACATGAGGTCTAGTGGAGTAGCTGACCACGCACTGCTCCAGCTCGCAGGTAATGCAGCAGGGTGGACGAACCTCGCCGAGCTCCCATTCGCTGGTGGTGCTGGGCAGCAGGCAAACCCACTCTCTTATGTTGAGTGGTGGACAATCTGCGTCACGTTCCCACTCGTTGGTCATGTTGAGCAGTGAATGGAACACGTCGAGTTCCCACTTGCTGGCGATGCTGAGGCACAGCAAGCTCCCACTCATAGAGGCGGAAGAGGTGTCTTGTGAGGACATCGCTGGCAGAAAATGGAAGAGGCCTATGGGCTGGAATTCCACACAATGCTCCGTGCTTGTTTGTTTATCAGTCCAGTGTCCAGCTCGTCCGTCCACTATGTGCAGGAATTCCATACAACTCCCCCTCTGCCCCAACCCTCCTCTCTATTTAAGACCTCGACACAGAGATGTCTTTCTGTGTGCCTATGTGTGTGTCTCTGTCTCTGTGTGAGTCTTTCTCTCTCTGTTTGTCTCTGTGTGAGTCTCTCTCTCTCTCTCTGCTTGTGTGTCTGTGTGTCTCCGTGTCTATGTTTTGTCTCTCTCAAATTTAGCAATCTTTGGAAGAACGTAATCAACCAGGTGGGTTGTTGACTGTTGTGTTGGCTGACTGTCTTGTATTGCATTATATTTCCAACTTCTTGGTTCTTTCGGTAAAGTCACGTAGAATGGAGGAAACTAAAGTATACGTGGTGGTTCAGTTACTGCAGCAACATACTATTAACATTCCTTCCCTTTATTAATGCTACCCCTATCCCCTCCCTTTGATGCTGCTAATCCTGCATAATGCACGGGCATAATATGACTTTGAAAAACCCCGCCCACCTCCTACGTATTTCACAAGTAGTACTAATCCCATATCTGTATTTCCCATAAATATGCTAATTTCCTCTTGATATGCAAATTATTTTGTCAAGGCGCTCTTTCGCCTCCAACCCAGCTTAAATATACGCTCCAAGCCTGGAGTGTTTCATTCAGACTCTGTCTTCCCGACAGACCTGTTCTTCACCTGAGGACGGCTGCTTGCGTTGTGGCCGAAACGTCGTGAGAATTACTTTCTTATGTTTTATTTTTATTATTTTATTATTTCCATTCTACGTGACTTTACCGAAAGAACCAAGAAGATGAATCCCTGCAGTCACGAAAGCTTTAAATCGAAATTTATATTTCCAAGTTTACTATGTTTTCTCATTCATTTGTACCTGATGATGGTTGCTTGTGTTGCAATCGAAACGTCGTATTCTATTATTATTGTTTAATTTCATTTCTTTCTACGTGACTTTACCGAAATAATCAAAGCGTTATTCTTGAAGTCACCAAAGCTTCGAATCTAGTTTGATACTACTATAGTCAGTAGATACTATTACACTCAGTTGATTCTACTATAGACAGTATATATTTGCTGCAGAGTCAATAGATACTGCTGCAGAGTCAGATACGACTAGAGGCAGTAGATACTGCTATAGAATCGGCAGATACTTTAGAGTCAGTAGTTAATCCTATTGTCATTGGATACTAATATAGAGTCAAAATATACTAATGTAAATTCAGTAGATACTACTATAGGCAACGCAAAAAATATTCGACGCCCACCAGTAAATACTTATTGCCGCGAGGGGTGGTAGGAAATGGACCAAGGATATTAAGAGCAACCAGCTCATTTATGGTGGACAACAGGGTTAAGACGGGGGTTTCCGCCGCACGCACTGCACACACCCCTTCAATACATTAACGACATCTTCCGCCATGCCGGGCCAGAAGAAGTCGAGCTTAAGTGTGGCTAGCGTCTTATGCACACCCAGTTGCAACAGTCGCTCATGCACAGCCCAGATGACTTTATCCTGTAGGGCAGTGGGCACGACAATGTAACGGCGCAACCCTCTGTCCCAATGCATGAGCATTCCGCCTCCGAGGATTACAGAGGCTACACCCCGTCGATCCCCACCCCCGTCCGCCTCCTTGACACGACGTCGTAACTTAAACAGGGAAGCGTCCTCAACCTGGAGGCGCCCCCCACCTGGAGGCGCCCCCCACTCTGCATGGTGCAAGCCAATAATGGCGTCACATGCCACAGGACCATCGGCTTCCTCAGAGGTGTCAACCTCGCCCGATGCCACAAGGGGAGGGGGCGAGTCCTCGGCAGGCATCTTACAGCGCCCCGAGCCCAAGAAACACGCGCACTCGTCGCGCATTGGTAATCGCAACGGCATCCGCGTTCGTGTGTCTGGTACCTTTGCGATAGGAGGACTTACAACCAACGTGAAAGTTGGCCAGACGGCTGCTCAATACACAGCGCTTACTGTAGCGCTGCATGGTCAGAGCGCACCTCAAAGCGTCTGCCATAAAGAGAGGGGCAATACTGTTGCACAAAAAAAACAATAGGCAAAAGTTCCCGGCGTGTGACACAGTACTCTGCTGCCATATGCTACAACACTCTCGACGCCATTAACGACTCGAGACAGAACAGCGGCAATTCCGGTGTTGCTAGTGTCCGTATCAAGGACGAACGGCAAGGAAAAGTCAGGGTAGCGGAGGGGAGGGGACATTCACCAAGCCATCCCAGAGCACAACAAATGCAGCCTCCTCCCCCCAATGGAACTTATAACCATTTGCCGTCAGGGCGTGGAGAGGTTTGGCGATAGTGGCGAACCCATCGACAAAACGGCGGTAATAGGACACAAATCCATTGAAACTCTGCACCACCTCCACCGACCTGGGGGTCTGCCAAGTAGGAACACACTCGGTTTTGTCCGGGTCCGTCACTATCCCTGATTTACTGATTATGTGGCCAAGATACCGAACCGATTTTTGGAGCAGGTGACACTTCTGCGGTTTAAATTTGAGATTCGCCGCACGCATCTTAAGAAAGATAGCACATAACCATTCCAGATGTTCTTTAAACGTACGGCTAAAAACGATAACATCGTCCAGATATATCAGGCACGATGAGTGAGGTGGATTCAGGGGCCAAGTATGTAATGTGTCGCGACTCGCCTTCGGATATAGTGGAGGACGGTCGGGCGGTTTACGGCGGTGGTCCGGGAAGGCATCGTCGCGACACACGGCAGCCCGACGAGACGTGTCCCGGCAGGCCGCAGTTGATGCACACGACGAGCCCGCTCCCAGGAAGAGAGGTCTTTCGCCGTCGAAGTTGTTCATCCCGTCGCACCATGCCATCCCCCCGCCAGTCTCCGCCTTGGGTTGAAGCGCAGGCTTGGACGGACTCCACATCTTCGGGTGTATTACGCGCCTCACGAGGCTCGTTACACGCCGCCAACCCCTTATGTCGTTGCAAAGCAGGTGCGCCTGGATGCATCTTGCAACCTTGAGAGAAGACAAATCGTCTTCGTCGACGGCCAGCAGGACGATGTTGAGGTCCTTCGCCAATGTCAACAATCTCTCTAGGACCAGCGAGTCAACTCCTTCTCGGCCTCCCCCCTCCTCCACGCAGTGAACTTATGGCGAACGTCTGATGGTGGTTCCTAGATTGCCGCCATTTGAGCAAAAGCTTGTTGTAGTGTGGCCCTCTCCGACGGCGGGATGGTAAGAAACGCCGCCAAGGCGTCGTCAAGCGCGGCGGGTAGCGCTCTCATCACCTCCGCCTTCGTCCACCCCGCCAAGTTGCAGTTCGTCTGGAACTGGCGCTTGAAGGCCACCCAGTCGTCTCTGGCGGCTGAAAATTATTTAACAAAGGGTAGACGTCGATTGAGAGATGGAATCTCAACAGGCGAACTCGGCGCTGGCTGCGCCACGGAGCTTTCCCGCTGGCGGGAAACGGCGGCAGGATGCTCGACCCCGCGCCGCTCCGGTGCTCTCCCCTCCACCGCTGGCTCTTTGTGTTCGAACTTCGTGACCATCACAGCCACGGCCTCGTGGAGTTCCGCGAGGCGGGTGCGGAACGTACGGAGTTCCTTCCCCGACGGCGGTGAGCTGTCGCTGAGATGGTCATCGCGATGCTCTGCCGACGGTATCTCACTGACTTTCTCCGGGGTCGCCATCCCCGGGGCTGTCTGAGGAATAACACCTTCGTCGTCCAACAACAGCCTGGTATGTAGTCTGCGTCGCGTAAACATAAGCTAACTCGGCCTATCTTACTGACAAAATAACGTTTGGCCACTTCCAACACCAGTTGTAGTGAGTTCAACTGAGTCGCAGACGTAGACTTGGAGGCAACACATTTATTCAACTCCAACACAAGGGGTAACTTTCCCCTTAACAGAATAACAACCTATGGTGGTGACCACCAGGCTAACTACACTAATTACAACGTAACTGCTACTACGGACCGGGACCAACAGCTTGGGTCCAGGTCCACGTGTTGGAGACTCGTTGAACGGTGAACGTAGACAAAGGTTTCTTTCAGGATGAACAACAACCCTGGTCCCTCTCGGGATCTGGCTTATATTCTCTGCGGAATGGCTGGCTCCGCCCTTGGCCACGACCACCTTCCAGAATCCTCGGGAAGGTTCTGGATCCCAACCACGTGATCACCCCTAGCCCCCACTTGGGGCCCCTTTGTAGCCTTAACTGGTCACGTGTCCTCCCGGGTCAACAAGAGTGAAATGGCCTTTAGTAACCTCATCCTTCGTCCAACACTCACACACCCTGTCCTGTAGGGTTGGCACTGCACGCCAAGCGTGGTGCCTTCTAGCGCTATCAATCGGCGATCACCAGGCCCCTCTAGGGCCGGTACTACACCCACACCCTTGTGGTATTTGCGATGTTGTTACACCGCAAGCCGTGCCTCTCTAGGGCCGGCACTGCACGCTGACATCCCGCGATGTCACTACACTACTATAGTCAGTAGATACTACTATAGATCGGTAGATACTACTGTAAAGTCAGTAGATACTACTACGGTCAGTAAATACTACTATAGAGTGACTAGATACTACTGTACAGTCAGTAGATACTGCTATAAAGTCAGCAGATACAGCTATAGAGTCAGCAGGTACTACTATAGAGTTAGTTACTACTATCGTCAGTCGATACTATAGAGTAAGCAGTTACTACTGTAGTCGGTAGATACTTCTACATAGTAGTTACTACTATAGAGCCGGCAGATACTACTATAGAGTCGGGAGATACTACTACAGTCAGTTGATACTACTACAGTCAGTGGATACCACTACAGTCAGTATATACTGCTGCCGAGTCAATAGATACGACTATAGAGTCAGTAGATGCTGCTATAGAATCACCAGATACTGCTATAGTCAGCAGATACTACTATAGAGTTGTTACTACTACGGTGAGGGAAAAAAGTATTTGATCCCCTGCTGATTTTGTATGTTTGCCCACTGACAAAGAAATTATCAGTCTATAATTGTAATGGTAGGTTTATTTGAACAGTGAGAGACAGAATAACAAAAAAATCCAGAAAAACGCATGTCAAAAATGTTATCAATTGATTTACATTTTAACGAGGGAAATAAGTATTTGACCCCTCTGCAAAACATGACTTAGTACTTGGTGGCAACACCCTTGTTGGCAATCACAGAGATCAGACGTTTCTTGTAGTTGGCCACCAGGTTTGCACACATCTCAGGAGGGATTTTGTCCCACTCCTCTTTGCAGATCTTCTCCAAGTCATTAAGGTTTCGAGGCTGACGTTTGGCAACTCGAACCTTCAGCTCCCACAGATTTTCTATGGGATTAAGGTCTGGAGACTGGCTAGGCCACTCCAGGACCTTAATGTGCTTCTTCTTGAGCCGCTCCTTTGCCTTGGCCGTGTCTTTTGGGTCATTGTCATGCTGAAATACCCATCCACGACCCATTTTCAATGCCCTGGTTGAGGGAAGGAGGTTCTTACCCAAGATTTGACGGTACATGGACCCGTCCATCGACCCTTTGATGCGGTGAAGTTGTCCTGTCCCCTTAGCAGAAAAACACCCCCAAAGCATAATGTTTCTACCTCCATATTTGACGGTGGGGATGGTGTTCTTGGGGTCATAGGCAGCATTCCTCCTCCAAACACGGTGAGTTGAGTTGATGCCAAAGAGCTCCATTTTGGTCTCATCTGACCACAACACTTTCACTCAGTTGTCCTCTGAATCATTCAGATGTTCATTGGCAAACTTCAGACGGGCATGTATATGTGCTTTCTTGAGCAGGGGGACCTTGCGGGCACTGCAGGATTTCAGTCCTTCACGGCGTAGTGTGTTACCAATTGTTTTCTTGGTGGCTATGGTCCCAGCTGCCTTGAGATCATTGACAAGATCCTCCCATGTAGTTCTGGGCTGATTCCTCACCGTTCTCATGATCATTGCAACTCCACGAGGTGAGATCTTGCATGGAGCCCCAGGCCGAGGGAGATTGACAGTTCTTTTGTGTTTCTTCCATTTGCGAATAATCGCACCAACTGTTGTCACCTTACTAATAGGGTTTTTCCCCTTTTTTTCTGGCAACAAAACTGACACATTTTGCATGGAATCATGCTTACATTAATCACAATACTTGCAGTCAAATGCATACAAAAAATACTCTGATAATTTATGCATTGTCTTTTAAACTGATAGGTCCACACTAGAGACAGCTTTCTTTAGAGCCTCGTCTCATATGGTGTTCGACCAGATGATGCCAAAAGGCGCACAGTTCAAAGACAACGCACTACCAGAGTAATGAGGTGTCAGTTTTGTTGCCAGAAAAAAAGGGGAAAACCCCTATTAGTATATTTTGGTACTGGCAAAGGAGGTCCCATGATGTTACCTCACCAAGCTGCTTGGCGATGGTCTTGTAGCCCATTCAAGCCTTGTGTAGGTCTACAATATTGTCCCTGACATCCTTGGAGAGCTCTTTGGTCTTGGCCATGGTGGAGAGTTTGGAATCTGATTGATTGATTGCTTCTGTGAACAGATGCCTTTTATACAGGTAACGAGCTGAGATTAGGAGCACTCCCTTTTAGAGTGTGCTCCTAATCTCAGCTCGTTACCTGTATAAAAGACACCTGGGAGCCAGAAATCTTTCTGATTGAGAGGGGGTCAAATACTTATTTCCCTCATTAAAATGCAAATCAATTTATAACATTTTTGACATGCGTTTTTCTGGATTTTGTTGTTATTCTGTCTCTCACTGTTCAAATAAACCTACCATTAAAATTATAGACTTATCATTTCTTTGTCAGTGGGCAAACGTACAAAATCAGCAGGGGATCAAATACTTTTTTCCCTCACTGTATAGTCAGTAGTTACTACTATAGAGTCAGTACTTAGTACTATAGAGTCGGTAGATACTACTTTAGAGTCGGTAGATAGATACTACCATAGAGTCAGTAGATAATACTACAGTCCGTAGATACTACTATAGAGTCACTAGATACTACTCTATTGTATGTTGGGAGTGTAGGTATATATGCTTACGAGGGGGGGGGGACTTTTTTAAGGGGGGGGTGGTCAATTTTCGGAAACTATTTAGATAAACTATTTACCCCCCATTTTCTTGTACTGTTTTATTCAAGACTTCTGTAAGCCTGTTACAATTTTGTTGACGGACAAATGGACAGACAAACGGAATACCGGTCTTTCACAATAGCTTAGTATTTGTGTATAAATATATTTTTCCCCTGGGCAATGCTTCCCGCTAGTCGTTAATGAAATAATCTAAATCCAAACCCACAAGAGCTGTTCGTTTGGGTATTTTATAGTTAACTGTAAATACAGTTTACCACAATTATTTAAACGTAAAAATTACTACAAAATAATTTGAATGGGAATTACATTCTTAAGGGATATACAGTGTACTCCTTTTTGTAATGTAATACTTTTAAATGACTACTGTTGATAGGAATGGTAATGTTGACATTGTCTAACTACTGATTGTACTGTAGATGGTTTTGATAGATCTATATAAAAACGTTTATTTCAGATTTTAAAACTAGTTTCTAGTGAAAAACAGCTGTTTCGCCATATTAAAATGTTATTCTTGCACTTCTGTGTCCACGTAAGTTATACATTTTAAGTGTGTAGATCCCTAACTGCCTTATTGCCATTACTCATCTCTAAATACTTGTAGCACGTGCCCCTGTCATCTAAATAATTATATCCTGTCACCGTTTTGTAAGCTACTTCAGGCGCCTTGAGTGAAGGCGCTCTAAATAAATAAGTAGATTAGATTAGAAATAAAATGCTGAGCTAGACACAATTCTTGAACGTGTAACATGTTTGCTTATAAAGGAATATGAAATATACAATGAGATGCCGAGACTGAAATGACGCACCTTTGACTAGCACGGTTGGCTCCGTACGGTGTGAATGAAGTTCACCGTCATACGTACAGACCATGAAGCTCTCGAAACTTGAAGTGCCGAGCTTCACGGCCACTTTCCTGCTGTGCCGCCCTACGTACCCGCGGTGTCCCCCACATACCCGCCACATACCCCCGGTGCCCCCCACGTACCCGTGGTGTCGCCACCCGCCACCACGCTTGTCTCCTCAACATGCAGCAGCCGTTAAAAGGTAAAACTAAAAAATTATCGCATGACATTCACCAATGCAGCAGAAACACCCTGAGTGAAAATTATTGTTTGAAAATACGTTTAATTTTCATTAATTTGTTATTCATGCTTTGGTTTATGAGAGCTGATTAACGGAATGAGTTTCCACTCAAATGCCTTTCTATAGACTACAACAAAACATATGTTTGTGGCGAGATGTTTACTATCTCGCCTAGTATGGAGGAGGGCGTGGTTTCGATTTCGACCCTGATGCTTCTATGTTTGTAGTTTGCATGTTCTCCCCGTGGTTGTGTGGATATTTCTCCGGGTCCTCGGGTTTTTCCCTCCACATTTATAAACATGTATTTCGAGTATTTGGCTGCAATTCATTTCCATACGAGAAACCACTTTAAGCTAGCATTTGTGGCCAGGTCGCTTCTGAAAAAGAACTATACTTTACCGAAAGACCCAAAGAATAACAACTATACAGCTCAGTGGGCCTTATCTGGTAAAATAAAATAAAATTGTTTCTTTTAGATTTTCTGTCATTTAACAGTGTTCAAGTGGTGAGCCCTACCTGAGACTCCCCGCAACACTTTCAGTTTCACGGGATGGGGTTTGACCTCGGGTAATTGACTCCCTGCTTGGCACATGATGACACTAACTTGCCCAGAATATTTTGTTGCACTGTGTATGAAGATTTACTCCAAAAACCACTCCATGACTTAATCTCCCCCATTCTCAAATCTTTTGTCGAATGCGACGCGATTGGGAAAAAATCTTGAAGTGTGCTGCCCTGTTTAATGGTACCTAACTAATGGCATATCTTTTCCCATTTTAAGTTCAAACATTTGTTTTACGGTGGTAAATTGACTGCACCCGGTGTCGTGCCTGTTTATTGAATACTATGAAGAGACATTCAATTCTTTGGAAACACATGGTCATCCGAGCTCTCAAGAAATCAGGCCTCGTTAAAAAATTTTTACAGAAATTATCAAACCACTAGAAAAGATGAAATGTTACACCAACATTGCATAACGAGAGTAACGCAATAAAGCAGCAGAAGAGGAGCCGTGTTAGGAGATGTGCTCATACCAAGGCTCCAGTCAGTGGTGCTTTAGAATATATTTTTCTTAAATGACAGTGGAGAAATAAAGGTGTGCAAATCTTACGGGAGAAGATATTAACCATCTCATTGTCGACAGTCATGGTAACAAACAATAATTTTTGTCGCTATAGTAACCAATCGTTAATTGCAGGAAATGCATGAATAAGCTTAACAGTGAAAACTGCAAAGTTGAATAGAAGAGGATTATGAACAACGTTCAACGTACATGTTTGCTTTGCGGAAATATAGAAAATTATTGTTGAAGGGACAACTGGAAAGCCAACACAGTATGTGTACGGAAAAGTCATCTTGCGTATAGCTAATGCAGAGCAACAACTTCAATTTCACATTCAGGTGGCCAAGCCAGACAACCGCGTCAGAAGCAGCGGAGTGTATCATCGCTGGATGTCTCCTTCGTATTTGTGGATCGGGCATTGCATCATTATACGTTACGGTCTGTTTTGGATGAACACAGTCGCACACGAGTTTTTAATATTCCATTTATGCATCAGATATTCGCATCTGCGATGGTTTGTGTGGATGCGTTTTGAGGTAGACCAATGAGCTTCGCGGAAGATCAAAACCAGCGATCTTCTGCGTTGAGTCTTTCACAATGAGGTGTTTGTGAGTTCTTTTGAACTCCAGCTTTCCAGAAAGAGTAAAAGGGGACCGGTATCAAAAGGTTGGTGAATGGAACACAATTGATCTCGCTGAGTACCTGACTACTGTGGTTGCCCCAATAAAATATAGATACTTGTGTATTCAAGGCACTCAAGTCTCTTCACCATGACAGGGCCTTGCTCTTTTGAAGTGTAGGTTTTTAGGGATATTATATTTGGTGTACAGAGACTCCTTACGAATGAGTTAGGTTCCAGAGGTCTGTTCGTAAGTCAATTTGTTTGTAGGTCCAACTTTACTTCTGTCAATTCCAAACATGTTGTACAGCATGTACACGAAAGACAGGGAATGGCTATAAAAGTTGTACAATCTCCTGTAGATTATGATGCTATTGGTTCTTCATGTTCTGCAGATGTATATGCTAATTCCCTTTGGTGCTCGTGTTTCCTCTCTACTTTTGAAAAACTTACCAAGAGATGTCTGCACAGTTCTCTTCTCTTCATAAATCAACTTGTAATAGGCAATAGCATCGTGAACAGCTGCTGACACCTTAGTAAACCTTTCAGTCTTTGGGTCCTGAGACTCAAAACAAGCCGGTGCTTGATAATGAGCAACCATCGCCATCTATTGCGCGGCGATTTAACTTACGACTCTCGGTCTGAACAGGCAACTGGACATATGGAAGTTTGTTTGTACCTCTGAAAGTTCATAAATAGAGGAGTCCCTGTATATGGAAGACTCCCGGGTATAGTGCGATTCCTTTCGAGTATTTTTTTGTTTGTGAAGATCTCCACACCCCATTGCCGTTTTTAATACTTCCATGACGCCCACAGTCCATCCGCTTGCATGTGAACCGATCTCATCACTCCATCTCTGGAGTGTTCATCCTCTCGGGAATTTCCATCGACCATCATCCCTTCTCGTTGTGTCCTGCCAAAGCCCACTTACTAATCTGGAGTCGCAAATTATTTCTTAGGTCTGTGTTTGATTCCTGTTCCATGTGTGCTCCTTTCTCGCTCTGCAATCCCAAGAATGCATCTCTCCATTCTTTGTGCACCTTTCAGCGTTTGCTCTGTGCTTCTGATTCGTATGTCATCGTAATAGCCACTGATTGAATACTTCGTTCTTCAAGCACATGGGTGTTCGCTGCTTTCATGAAAATTCCATTTCCAAAATCATTTTAATCCTGCGCCTGTGTGCCTCTTGATAATAATAAACACAATTTATAGCACGCGTACATTTCACGAATCTGAAGCATCGTACAATCGAGAAGTCAGAGGCATGGAGCCAGAGCTCAAACTCTCGTATGCCAGCCTGAACCGGGTGAGAAGCTGAACCGGGTGAGGACCTGAATGGGTGAAGACCTGAACAGGTGAGGGCCAAAACAGGTGAGAGCCTGTGGATGGGGTGATCCTGAAAAGGTGGGAGTCTGATCAGGTGAAAGCCTGAATGTGCAGTGGGAGATGAGTAGAGTATTCGATGTGCCCCATAGTACGCTGTATATTGTTGTGGTCTGGAGTGAGAAGGGGTAGAGAGAGCTATGGCGGAAGACCTTGATGTGGAGTTCGGCAGCACAGCATAGAAATGTTGTACTGTACCCTCGAGTTGATGGGGAGCCAGTGCAAGATTTTTTAAATTAAAGCCAAGGAAGCTGCTTTGGTACCACCCAATCCCCAAGGACAGCCCGTGATAGGTTGTTTCATAGACGCTAAAGTTTGTCGAGATTTTTTTGTCAATCTGATGTCCTAGTAAGGGTGGCGTTGCAATTGTCAAGATGAGTGCCGACTTCTACGAGGCAGTGTTTGGTGGTGTGTCTGTAGACGACATGAGGCGGATGTGCCCGGACGCCCCTGAGATGGTGATTGCATAACTATTTACTGTGTTGAGGACGTTCAGTGAGCGTGTGGAGCCCAAGGTGATACCCAGCATGTTTGAGACTTGGTTTAGCCGGTGATATGTCATTGGGGGAACGACACCATGATGAACCGCTGCCTGGTGCCTCGATTAAGGGCTATGGCTTTGGGGGGGATTTAATAGGTGAATTGAGTGGGCCCCGAGTGGAGTATAATTTAGTTTCATTAGCGTAGACGTGATATTTTATATACCGTGACCGTTGAGGTAACTGGGGAGATGTAGACTAAACAGTAAGGGGCCCAGGACAGATCCCTGAGAGACCCCTACAGTGGATGCAACGACGGGTTGAGGACTTGCCCACCGTGACGTAGCAGCTTCTCTCGAAGAGACATGGCAGAGCCACTGAGGGGCTGTGCCGCTGAGGTCAAATTCAATTCTAGTCAATCGATCAAAATCTTGTTTTAAGTGTTGAAGGTGGCAGATGTATGTCGAGACTGAAGAGAGCAAAGGTGGAACTAGAGTTGACAGCTAGAATGTTAATAATCTTGATGTGTGCAGTCTCATTTGAGTGGACTGGGCGGTAGGCAGACTGATAGGGGGGAGGGGAGGTAGACGTTGGGGGGTGAATTTACGTGATTTTTGATTCGGACGAAGGCGATTCGCTCAAGAAGTTTGAAGATGGTTGCTACGTTGGTGAGTAGGGCGGTAGTTGTCAGGGTCTTCAGGGGTCAGAGCCGGATTTCTTTATGAGATGAGTTACTCAGCCCAATTTAAATGATGGAGTGAAAAGACCGAATTGGAAAAAGGCGTTTTCAAGATGAGAAACAATTGTAACTTTATCAGTGCAACGCTTGAAGCGCTGGTTGGGAAGAAATCCAGGGGAAATTTAGGATGAGGTTGAGAACCTCTCGGGGTGTGAAAGGTGAAATCTGTTGAGTGAGAGGCAAAAGAAAGAATGGCCGGGGGTTGATTTAACAGCGAAAATGTTATCTGGGTGGTGTAGGCAATGTTGGTAAGTGTGTCTCTTTAAAAATCTATCGAATTTAACAGCGAAGAGTTGGCCTGGTGATCGCACGTTGGCCACCACTGTGATGGAGAATGGCATTAAGTATGGACCAGAGTTGACACAGGTGGTTAGCTGCAGAGTTTGTATGAAGCACCTGAGGGTATGATGAGCTTGTTGGTGGCTTTACAGATGAGATTTTGTAATGTGGTCAGTTTTGAGTCTGTAGCACAAGTAGATTGTTTCCAGTCGGCATCTGCTGCACTTTTACGCAACAGCTGCTGCCGAGAGCTACTGGTTATCATGAGAATAGAATGACCGGTAAAGCATTTTACGGGCCCTAAAGTGTCCATGGCATGTCTGGGGTTAAGGTCCAGTTGATTGGTGCAGATTGTGGTGTCGGATGATGGTGACGCCAAGGAGGAGGTGGAGTTTAGAAGCTTGTTAGAGCGTGGTGAAATTTAAGCGGCCAAACTTGCAAGTGTAGTCGGTGATTGTCCTCGATGGCTGGTAGACAGATGGTGCTCAGGTGGCTGCAAAATGGCGTTCCGAGTAGATTGAGTTGACATTTAGATTTGGGCCGAACTGTTAGGTCTGATGTGCTGCCAATATCCGTACTTGACACACGTGTTGGTCCGTCATTGACAGTAGATTCGTAGGAGGAGAGGACAGCTTAGGTGATGATCTAACTCCGCTTCCCGAAGAGCCGGGGTTATTAAACTCTATGGCTATTATAAAGCAGCGATCACTTACAGAAGAGGTTGAGAAGGTTTGAGAGTTCCATGAGGAAAAGGTTTATGATACTGTCTGGAGGGCGGTACAGAATGACTAGTAAGAGACCAATAAAGCTCGCCGTAGACTTAAGACTTCACAACTTCATTTAACATCAATGTACAGCATTTCGCTCAAACTGCTTTGAGCTTTGGATAATCAGTTCGGAAGTTGAAATTTTTAATTTGGTTGTGAAAAGTCTTAAGGCACCTGTGAGCTTTACTGGTTGACATTTGTATCATCATTGGCGTGTGTAAGTAGTACAGGTATCCCTTGTCTTCTTGGTTCTTTCGGTAAAGTCACGTAGAAGAGAAATAATAAAATAATAAAATTAAACAATAAAATATAATTCTCACGACGTTTCGGCCACAACGCAAGCAGCTGTCCTCAGGTGAAGAACAGGTCTGTCGGAAAGACAGCGTCAGAATTGTATTTTATTATGTTTTATTTTTATTATTTTATTATTTCTCTTCTACGTGACTTTACCGAAAGAACCAAGAAGATGAATCCCTGCAGTCACGAAAGCTTTAAATCGAAAGGTATCCCTTGATTTATGAAGGCAATGCATTCAAAAAACACGCGTAAAACTAAATTTTGTAAATTTGAATGGCTTTTGCTATTTATAAAAAGAATAGGGATGTGTTTTGGATAGGCATTTCAACTGCTAACCTAAAGACATACCACTTTTCACGCTCCAAAAATAATTTAAAACTATTAAAACAATTCAATAATATAAAACAAACCTTTTCAGGGAACTCGTCAAAAGATTTGCTGCATGTTAGAATGACTGTTGAGGCGATGTGGAGGCATCACTGTTGCACTGCAGGGACACCGTGACGCTGGCGCGGGTGGATGAAATGGGTGGCTCCTTTGATGATCTCATGGCGTGTGCCATTTTAAATTTTGTTAACGTGGAAATTCGATTTTGTTTATCGAAATAGCGTTCGCCTGAAATTTCATAAGCGGAACGTTCATAATCGACGGATACCCGTATCTCTAAATGTGACGATCTGTGTCAGGCCTTGGAGGGTTAATGACAAGAATATGGCATAAAATTAACACCAAATGCAAAAAACTAATATAAATTGAATTGGCTTAGAAAATCTACGTCTTAGTGAAGTGTCACCAGTTGTAGGGGTCAAGACAAATTATAAACCATGCTCGGCCTCCGGCATTGCACTGGGAGACTTGTGTCACATGCCATCTTAAATGTGTTGAACCTTAAAATTAGTTTGTTATTGCTTATTTAAAGACAAGTTTGTATGAGGTATCTCTTTAATAAACGATAATAAATAATAATCCCTCACGCACACGCGTGTGTGTGCACTGGGTGAGGCCCATGCCGTAGCCCAGGCGTTTCCGTTCTTCTCCCAGGGCCGTCTGATCAGGACAGCAACGAATGAGTGATTCGACCTAGTTGACACACACTGGGGTTTTTTTTACAGTAGAACCCCTCTTAACGACCACCCCTGTTAATGACTAATCGATTAACGATAGGCCTCCATAGAGCCCAAGGTGTACGCTTATCGATCATTCCTCTGTTAATGATGGGCTTACGACGAGCACGTGACCACCAATTTCGGCCAATCGGCGAGCTTCAAAGTGGTCTGACCAGGCCTCAGCCAATTTGTGACGTCCATTCATGAGCGTTGGGGGCCATTGTTTACAATCAGTGTCTGCTGTGCTTTGAAGTGGAAACATCTCTTTTGATTTCTTGGTGTACTGCATTTCCCATACTTGGTAAACGACCAAATCACCTAACGACCGGTTTCATGGAACCAATTATCGTTAAGAGGGGTTTTACTGTACTTAAAAGTTTCGTGCTCAACTAACTGGGTGGTCTATCAGAATCAGAATATTTATTTTTACCGGAGGAATTTGATGAGGTGTAAAGCTCTTTTTCACAGATGTCCAATCAGGGTGGGTAAAAACGTCGAGGCACGCTTAAATGTCGAACTTGTATTGGGATGCTAGCGCCAAAAAAATTACCCTCTGACGTAATTTGACTAACGCCAGATATAATTTTAAGTTTGTTCGTGTAATTTGTTTTTGAAAAATCATTGTTTCTGTGATGCTTATGGTGTTGTTCAATGATGCTGTATGGTAAAGAGTCTCTATGTTGCGATCACGGTTTCCCCGGTGTGTCTGTGGTGCGGCAGCCTGCGCAGCCGGGGTGACATGACCTCTTGTGGAGTGACCTTTGGTGAAACACAGCGCGGAGGAGAAGGGCGGGGGCACAGCAGAGTTTGAAATGCATCGGCAAAGAGTACCGCGAATGTGGTAAGCTTCCTTGAAAATGTAAAACATTATTGGAACCTCATTTGCCAGTAAAAAATATAATAATTGTTTTTTTACCCTTCTATCTGGCAACAAAACTGACACCTTTTTTTTTACAAGGAGTCATGTTTGCATAGACCACAATACCTGCAGCCATAATGCAAACAAAAAACATAACTCTGATAATATACGCCATCTGGTCCAACCCATGTGAGACTAGGCTCTAAGGAAAGCTGTCTCGAGTGTGAACCAATCAACTTCAAGGACAGTGCATATATTATCAGAGTTATGTTTTTTGTTTGAATTATGGCTGCAGGTATTGTGGTCTATGCAAACATGACTCCTTGTAAAAAAATGTGTCAGTTTTGTTGCCAGATAGAAGGGTAAAAAAACAATTATGTAAAACATTGTCGATGTGTTGATGTTTTACAGACCCAGCACACGAAGATTGTCTATCTGTTTACATATCCACTCTCCCAAATATTCTTTAGAATAGTCCGATGCTGAAAAGTAGCGATATGATGAAAAGACCTCACAATGTTCACTGACCACAGCATTGATCACAGCCATGCTTGGTGTAGCCAATTATTGTAATTGAACTTAAATATTGTTGATTCTAGCCAATCAAATGTTATTTCCATATTTAAGAAACAAAAATGGTGACGACGTTTAGGTAAAAGTATGGCATGCTTACCATAAGGCTCATTGCACTAGAGGGCTGTACTTAAATGTTTTGCTGATTGTTTTCTAGGATTAATAAAATGTATTCCATACAGTGCAATGTAGATTCCTAAGAGTGTATAAATGTGACCGTATCTGAAGCCGCTACACAGAAATTGGGCATTATGAGTATAGAAAGAAAGAAAGAAAAAAATTAATGTCTGGAGCCTGTACTTATTAAAATCTTTACTTTTTTCTGAATATTCTTACACGACGGTATTTTTTACAAATATATTATTTCTTATTAGAGAAAGTTAATGTGCTATAACAGTTCCTTTTGAATTTATTTATTTAATGCTTTCCAACTAAGGTTGAAAGCATTTGTGCATTATATCTGTCACTAGTGGCAGGGACACCATCACTCATAAAAGATAAACCAATATCAATCAAACTTTGGCATAAAGTTGTGTTACTGTTAAGGAATTAACCTATAGGAAAGCAGCCAAATCGGTCAGAGGGTTATTACCCAAAACAGCTTGAAGGACCCATCTCGGTGTCTCAGCCCTCCCGGTTGAGGTGTGCCATTTGGCAGAGCCACGAGCTCCGTGGTCTCATTGCAGCCTACGTATGTAACTGCTCCTTAAGCACCTGGCATGAGTGCTACCATTTTTGCACATTAACCCTTTCCCATTCCAAGACATTTGCAAGTTGCAGGGGGGGTATTCCCGTTTACCGCTGAATGTCAGAACACGCAAGCGGCTCAGCATACATTTTATTTAGAGAGGCGTTGTAGCACTGTTGTTTTTAAGGACATTGTACTCATCACAGATAACCGTAGCGACACGACCAGACTCTACGATAGCTGGCGCCAAACTGTGCCACATGCCCTCATGCATGGCCTTGTGGGAGCCTCGGTACCAATAAAGTTATTTTGTTGGGTTTTCTTCTGGTTCTATTCCGACGACATATACTTATGTCATCGAAACGGAATTGAAAGAAAAAAGAACGGATGACGTACATATACAACAGAAATGGAAAGGGTTAAATACTTCTGAAGACATGCATGTCGGGATGCATCACAGAGTATGTGTGTACACATGAGTTTTTCTCCTGTTTTAGTAACATTACCATCTTATAAAGAGAGGCCAATCCTCATGCCAGAATGACAGGTGGACATCTCTCTAAACGCGTCTCATTTGCTGTCTGCTACGCACTTTCTGCACGGCAGGCTTCCATCGGGAGAATGAGGCACCGCGTCGGGAGAACACCGACGCCGGATCTGCAGGACGGGACGCCGGATCTGCAGGACGGGACGTCGCGTCTGCAGGATGGGACGCCGCGTCTGGAGGACGGGTTGCTGCACCACAAGCTGCGGTTTCAGCAATAAGAGATCTCCCTGCGAGCTCAGAATCGCAGGCAACGTCAGCCAGCCCCGAACCAGTGACACCTCAAATTAAGAAGCGTACCGCAAGCCACCACAAACGCCGTCATCATGATCTGGGCACCATTGGTCTCAGCCAGAAGCGGCGTCATGTTTTGAGTGGTTATATGCGCTTCAACCGATCATGCCAGCTTTCTACAGGGTAAATCCCGAACAGCAACAACAACTTTACAGATTCATTCGTATTAGATCATCGTTACGAGAATAATCGTCCCCACCCACAATTACGAATGGACAGCCGTGGCAGCATATTAAGCTGCTTCGGTAAGATGGGGAGGCGGCTACTCCTGCGCAGAAGCTGCTGGAAAGTGGCGTCGTGGTGGCGCTCCAGGCCTGCGCGTGCCTCAATTTGTCTAAGGCATTGCTCCACGTCGGTCCGTAACTTTTCTCGTCCGCATGCTGCGTCTACTCACAGCAGGGGGACAGCACAATGAGGCATGGTGGGCGTAGGGTGAGACAAGGCGGGCGTAGAGCCCGGGGGAACAGCAAGTGGCAGGGAGCCGGGTTTGTTTCCCCGGTGCTGCACTTGTTACTCATTTAAGGCCGAGTCGACCGGGGGGAGGGCCCACTCGTGGGAATCGAACTCAGATCACCAGGGTTAGAGCGCAGTGCACTAACCACTGTGCCACCGTTACGCAGACGTAATGAGTGTGGAGGTGTACGCACGCACACGTACCGAATGGATGAAAGGGTTGAGGGTGGAGAGATGGTGCCATAAGGAGCGGCGATGGGGGTGTCTCCCTGACCGACGGGAGGCCACGGCTCAAACCCAAGTGTTACGGGCGGAGTGAGTATTCATGAAGGGAAGTTACTGAGCAGACAATGCCTCTCGTGTGTGAAAGTGACAAGTGTTATTTGACCGGTGGTCATGGCTCAGGACAACTTTGGAGGCCTGAAAATGAGTGCATGGCTCGGCCGTGCTGGCGCAGCGACTTCGAACACTCTGGGACATCCACACTGGTCACCCTGACCCAGTGGTGGAAATTCCACATTCCCTTTAGTCCATGGGCCTGAGCAGAATCTGGTAGCACCTGACCTGGCACAACTTACACAAGTATTTTTTTCCTCATTAATACTTTTGTAGTGTCAACGATTCAAAGACAGTTGATAGGAGGCACCTTCTTTATTAACAACTTCCACGGTCTCGTCCACACACTCGCATCAGTAGCTTAGCCTAGTCCAGACATGGGCAAAGTACGGCCCGTTGGGCTTTTTAATCCGGCCCGCCAAACTTGTCCAAATGTTAATTTAAGTTTTACCTTCCTCCTATAATGCCCCCATTTCCCCCATTAGATGGCGCACTTTGTGTAATTCAACAAAACAAACAAAACTTAACTCCGAGTTCTCTCAGAATTTCACGAGTCCGTTCTAGACCCCACAGTTTTTTAAAGAGTTTTAAACACAGAAAACATAATTAAAGTTTGAAAAATCACTAATTATACAAACTTTTCAATAATTTCCTTCTTCACTTCGATCTAAATTTTCTTTAAAAACTTCTTCTCACCAACATTACCACTCATTACCACTTTCTCCGAAGGCAAGTTTGTAAAATAATACATGGTACAGACAGCAGACATCTTGTGTCCGGAGATCAAAAGCAAATTTGAAAAAGTCAGTTTATCACGCAGGACTGCGACTCGCCGTGTGGAACTGATTGATAAAAATATAGCCAGTCAATTAAACAAAAAGTCTGATTCCTTTGAATTATATTCACTAGCACTGGATGAAAGTACGGACGTAAAATACACTGCTCAGCTCCTCATTTTTATCCGAGGCATTGACAGTTTTGCGATAACAGGAGTTTTTGACCATGGAGTCCCTGAAAGGAACAACGCGGGGAGAGGACTTGTATAACCAGGTATCTGCTGTCATCGAAAGAATGACGCTACCTCGGAGTAAACTTGTCAATGTCACAACGGATGGATCGCCAAATTTAACTGGAAAAAATGTTGGGCTGCTGAAAAGAATCCAGGATAAAGTGAAAGAGGAAAAAACCCTGTCCAGGATCTTATTTTCCTTCACTGCATCATCCATCAGGAATCCCTGTGTAAGTCTGTATTGCAGCTTAATCATGTCGTGAATCCAGTCGTAAAACTTGTGAACTTTATACGAGCAAGGAGACTTCAGCACCGTCAGTTTATTACGTTCCTGGAGGAAACTGATGCGGATCATCAGGACTCGCTGTACCACTCTCCTGTCCGCTGGTTAAGTTTGGGGAAAGTGTTACAACGAGTGTGGGAGCTGAAAGGACATCATCGCATTTTTGGAGTTGATGGGGAAATCTGACGAATTCCCTGAGCTAAGCGACAAGAACTGGCTTAGTGACTTTGCATTTGCTGTGGACATATTTTCACACATGAATGAGCTGAATGTGAAACTGCAGGGGAAAGATCAGTTTGTTCACGACATGTACAAACATGTGAAAGCCTTCAAATCCAAGCTCACTTTGTTCTCCGGACAAATTGCGAACAAATCTTTCGCTCATTTCCCCACACTTGCCATGCAGGAAGAGGCACCGTGAAACGCAAAAAAAATACAGCAAATCACTTGAGGACCTGCACAGAGAATTCTGCCGTAGGTTCTCTGATTTCGAAAACATAGAACAGTCACTTCAGCTGGTGTCCTGAAACAGCACCACAGGAGCTGCAGTTGGAACTGATAGATCTTCAGTCTGACTCCGTCCTAAAGTAGAAGTTCAACTCTGTTAAACTGAATGACTTTTATGCTTCACTTAACAGAGCCACGTTTCCAAACCTACGGAGGACTGCACAGAAGATACTGACTTTGTTTGACTCGACTTGTGTGTGTGTGAGCAGACATTCAGCGTCATGAAAGCCAACAAAGCCCGTCACAGATCAAAGTTAACGGATCAGCACCTCAGATCTATTCTGAGAATTGCCACAACCAAAATAACTCCAGACTTGGATGCACTGGCACATATGGGAGATCAACAACACTGTTCCCACTGAAACTGAAAGTAATGATGTGTTGCTGCAGCGAGGTTGGAGCCAAATCTCCATCACACAGCCTGCGTGGCTGCTCTAACCTGTTAATGTAGATAATAAAGAAGTTCATCTTCTTGGTTCTTTCGGTAAAGTCACGTAGAAGGGAAGTAATAAAATAATAAAACATAATAAAATAATTCTCGCGACGTTTCGGCCATATATATATGCTCCAAGCACGTGTGCTGCCTCATTCAGACGCTGTCGCCTCGACAGACCTGGTTTCACCTGAAGACGGCTGCTTGCGTTGTGGCCGAAACGTCGTGAGAATTATTTTATTATGTTTTATTATTTTTATTATTTTATTACTTCCCTTCTACGTGACTTTACCGAAAGAACCAAGAAGATGAATTCCTGCAGTCACGAAAGCTTTAAATCGAAATAAAGAAGTTCAAGTAAGGTAATTGGTTTGGGCGCAGGCCTCAGATGTTTTCATTATGTTTCATCAGTCACGTTACGACATGTTTTTGTATTGTTCATGTTCGTGCAATTTGTAAAATTTCCTTGCAAATAAATTATTTGCTACCTGTTAAAGGCCAAATCCTTTAATGTAATGATTTTTACGTGTCATTTATATTAGTTTACACAAAAACTACATCCATCTGTTCCTGGCCCGGCCCCTCTGTCAAATTTTAGAACCCATTGTGGCCCGCGAGTGAAAAAGTTTGCCCACCCCTGGCCTAGTCTGTACATAACACTAGCCATCTAACACTGACGGCGCTGACTGAGATAGCCAACTACTCTTCTTCGTAGCGCAATATCTAGCAGAGACGTTGAGCGACGACAGCAACGATGAGACGAGTCCATTCCCAGAACCGGCAGCCTCGAGCCCCCGCTCTTGGCTCCTTTTATGGAGGTTGAAGGTGGGACGCATTGGTCTTAAACCAGAGACTCACTGCACAACATGGACTTTTTCTGCACTGCCCTCTACTGCCCGAAACATTTCCCTGTGGCCTCTTCACATGAAGTATGGTAAAAAAAAACCTGGCGTGGCAAGGCCTTCATTCATTGCTTAGAAATAGCTGTACATTATTTTGTGCAAATACTCTGTACAATATACCTCCATACGATACTACGGTAGAATCTACATCAGGAATCAATTGAGTTATGTAAAAATATTAAATTATGAAATCTACAATGGTACAGAATCCACACTAGTGGGAATGTATACTTTATAGCTGTAGAAATGTAGAGAAGGAAGTGTTACAAACGCAAATGATTAAGAATACATTATTTTAAACATTTATTGCATGTTGTTGGCCATGATAATTGACTGGAATCAATTAATCGTGGTGTCCTTATTAAAGGACGTGGACAGAAGCATGTGCACTTGGATTATACGAGGTCTTAGGAAACACTTCACAAAGTATTTTGAGTTGACCAATCTGGCAGCTTTGCATTCCACACAGTCTTGTGATACAGCCTCATAGACATCCACTGTTGGGCTTATTGCTCTCAGCCGGCACCTATTAAGTCCCACGTAATAATATTTTTCCTGGCCAGGTGGCTCCGTAGTAGAGCCAGCGGCTTGCAATCGGGAAGGTTGCAGGTTCAAATCCTGGTTCGGGTTTGACTCAGCCACTCATTTGTTGAGGGTCAATATATAATGTACTGTACTCTTTGGTTCTTTTGGTAAAGTCACGTAGATATAAAATAAAGTAAATCACGACGTTTCGGGCGCATAACAAGCGTCCATCAGGTGGGAAAGCATGGTGTGCTGCTGAGGTAGCCTTTTTAAAAGGTTTGAAATGGGTGTAGGTCAAGGGTCATAAAGAAGTGGCCGGGGCGAGTGATGTTAATGTGATAAATTAGCATGCAACTGTAAGATAGAGCGGCCTCCTCGACGAGGGCACGGAAGTGGCTATCACTAAGTCGACTTCTCTAATTGATCAGACCAAGCAGAGCTCCCTAAAACTTTGGGCCGCTAGACCACCCAGATTTTATGGCCTTCCTAAAATCCACAAAGTAGGAACCCCGCTCCGTCCTATCGTCTCCACGATTAACTCACCCACCTACAAACTGGCCCGATTTCTATCTGAGGCTCTGCTTCCTTTTACTAGCAAGTCCACCTCAGCTGTACTTAACTCAGTTCACTTGGTTTCTCTAATCAAGGACATCTCACTGTCTCCGGATGATTTGCTTGTCAGTTTCGATGTAGTCTCTGTTCACCAATGTACCTGTACTTGACACCATAGCAATCATTGAAGACTTGGTCCAACAAGGACTGAATCCAGATGTACATTTTTTTCAAAAATAATACTTATTACCGGTCTAAATTGGCACCAATGGTATTAACAAATACGTCACAATTTTGTCCTTAACTCGACTAAATTTATTTTTGATTGCATGTAATTTGGTGGTCTTCATCTGATCCGAGTGCCCTAGAAGGTCTCCAAATTTTACGACTCTCGTCCGAAAGATAACCGCTGGAGACACGACCACATTCCATGCAAAACGCCGTATGCACTGTACTAAGCCATGCCATTTAAACGTACAGTATCCGAGCAAGAATTGTAAAAATATCTAATTTAACACAGCAAAACCAGTTGCACCATTCAATTCCGCTCGTCCATGCGAGTAGAATTCAATGACATTACGTTTCTCATGGGATATAATAAGCGACAACAATTGGACCCGAAACCAAGAGAATTCTGGGATGTTTATGGTTTTTTGGCAATAACTGGAAGAAAACGTCACAGACCCATCATGGTGGTACTCGTACTGCTCGCCTCGTCGAGGCATCCAAATATATGAGTGCTTCAACTGTGGGAAGTGAAATGGACGAGCGACCAATAAAACACTTATGGGGATGAATGTGTTTTGCTATTCACAAAATAAAACAAAAGCAGTCATGCAAATATCTGATTTAACAGCACAGAAACCCAGTTGCACCATTCAATTTCGCTCGTCCAGCGACAATGGTTGAGTCAGTGGTTGAATGAATTAGGGAATGGTTGAATAAGTGAGTGGTTGAGGGACTGGTTCAGTCAGTGGTTGAGGGAGTGAGTAGTTCAGTGAGCGAGTGGTTGAGTGATTGACAGCGGCTGAGTGGTTAAGTTAGTGAGTCGTTGAGTGAGTGTGGCTGATTTAGTGAGTGGTAGAGTAAGTGATTAAGTGAGTGAGTTAGTGAGTAGTTTCGTGAGTGCGCGACTGAGTGGTTGAGTGAGTGAGTCGTTGAGTGTGTGGCTGAGTGAAAGGGTGAGTGGCTGAGTGAAGGAGTGAGTGGCTGAGTGAAAGAGTGAGTGGTTGAGTAAGTGAGAGAGTAATTGGTTGAGTGGTTGAGTAAGTCATTAAGTGAGTGGTTAAGTGAGTGGTTGAGCGAGTTGTTGAGTGACTGGTTGGGTGAGGGGTTGAGTGAAAGGATGAGTGAGTGAGTGCTTGAGTGAGCAAGTGAGTGGTTGAGTGAGCAAGTGAGTGAATGGTTGAGTGAGTGAATTGTTGAGTGAATTAGTGAGTGGTTGAATGAGTGAGTCTTTGAGTGCATAAGTGCATGGTTGAGTGAGCGAGTGAGTGATTGAGTTAATGATTGAGTGATTGGTTGAGCAAGTGGCTGAGTGAGTGAATGGTTCAGTGAGTGAGTGGTTTATTGAGTGGTTCAGTCAGTTAGTGGTTAAGGGAGTGAGTAGCTGAGTAGTTGAGTGAGCGAGTGGTTGAGTGATTGGTTGAGTGAGTGGTTGAGTGAGTGAATAGCTGAGTGAGTGAATAGCTCAGTGAGTGAGCGGCTGAGTGAGCGGCTGAGTGTGTGGCTGAGTGAGTGAATGGCTAAATGAGTGAGTGGCGGAGTGAATGAGTGAGTGGTTGAGTGAATAGCGGAGTGAGTGAGCAGCTGATTGGTTGAGTACGTGAGTCGTTGAGCGAGTGTGTGGCTGAGTGAGTGAATGGCTGAATGAGTGAAAGGCTGAATGAGTGAGTGGCTGAGTGAGTGAATGGTTGAGTGAGTGAGAGAGTGGTGATTGAGTAAGTGATTGAGTGGTTGAGTGAGTGAGTGGGTGGTTGAATGATTGGTTGAGTGAGTGGTTGAGTGAGTGGTTGAATGAGTGGTTGAGTGAGAGAATAACTGAGTGAGTGAGCGGCTGAGTGGTTGAGTGAGTCATTGAGTGATTGTGTGGCTGAGTGAGTTTGTGGCTGAGTGAGTGAATGGCTGAATGAATCACAGCTATGATAAAAATGGACATCAGCATATAAGTGGTCTTGTATTCACTCAGTAAATGAAGTTTAATATAAAATTGTACACTCGCAGGATCGAGTAAACCGAGTCGCGGCTATGATGAAATGTGGCATTAGCATAACATTGATTTATAAGCATACAAAAGGACTTTTTGCAGAGCGATTTAACACAAAAGTCTGATAGACTACATTATTTTTTTTAATAAAAAGTACATACAAATCGGGCATCAATACCGTTGCTTTGTGTGATCTGTGAAACGCCGAAAATTTCATATAAAATCGGACATTTTGAGCTGATTGAGTGGAATCAATACAATTTGTCTCGATTCACAATCAACAAAGACCATATATGGGAAAATCTCTGATCGGTGATTTTTATGATATAAAGCACTTTGATGATGTTATAAAGCACTTGCCCCAACAGTCTGTTAAAGGCTACACGGGAATCATTGTGTGCGAGTAGCTCACAGATCCTTAACAGATCTGGACATTGTCCGATCATCACCGAGCTCCTCCGGCAGGCGAGGCTGCGTTGGCTGTTGTCTGGGCATTAAGAGGTGTTAACTATCCCACGCAGAGTAGTCTGCTTACAGGACAGATAAGAGGTTATTCACGTACCGTGCCCCGTGTCACCTGAATGTTAAATGGGCCCCGGTAATTCAGCGTCCACCGTTGAATCATCTTTCACCATCACCATGCATCCATTAAGGCCAATGCGACGAGGCCATAGATAGATGTCGCGTTATAACGGAGGGGGGGGGGGGAAGCAGGAGAAACGTCGTACTACGTGACATCGCAACACCCTGCACACAACCATAGTGGCTGATTAGGGTGCGCATCGTTTATGAATATGTGGTTTAAGTGGTTGAGAGTAGATTTGTGTAAATTGATCACGATGCTTTGCGTAGCCTGCATTTAAAATTTCATGCGGGGGTGCCTGAGCAAATATGAGTGGGTGAGTGCATCAGTAAGCCGGTAATTGAGTATGTGGGTGGATGGAGGGAGCAAGGCGGGCACAGCATGGGCTGGAGTGGAGGTGGACTGATGCGGTACGGGAGATGTGGAGCTGAGTGGGCTTTGCCGTCGACTGGTACCAGCGGTGTCGGGATCGGCCTCTGCGGGGGAGGCTCGTGAAGGATGCTTCTACTTGGCAGTTGAAGACAGTCGCCCTCCAACAACAACGGAGGATCTTCTTGGTTCTTTCGGTAAATTCACGTAGAATGGAAATAATAAAATAATAAAAATAAAACATAATAAAAATAATTCTCACGACGTTTCGGCCACAACGCAAGCAGCCGTCCTCAGGTGGAGAACAGGTCTGTCGAGAAGACAGAGTCTGACTGACACACCCCAGGCTTGGAGCGTCTATTTAAGCTGGGATGGAGGGGGGAAGAGCGCCTTGACAAAATAATTTGCATATCAAGAAGAATTTAGCATATTTAAGCCCACTGAATTGCAACAGTGATCTGCCACGGCTGAGGTTTTTGCCCTACCGTGTTTCAAGTCTGCTTTATGTTCACGGATGCGGTCCGAGACATGTCGTTTGGTTTCTCCAATGTAACTGCTACCACAGAGGCAACTTAGTTTGTAGACGCCAGGGTACTGTATGTCTGGAACCACATCTTTTACAGACGGGACCAGATCACGGATTTTATGTACTGTGTTGAATCGGACCTGGATCTTGTGTTTAATCAGGATTTTGGAGATATTTTTTGTGACCCCAGCAATGTAGGGTAAGGTGATGGTTTTGAAAGGCTCCTCAACAGGATCTTTCTTGATGGTTGGAGTGATGGCTTTGCGGATTGTGTAGTCGGAGTAACCATTAGCCTTAAGAGCTTGGCGTACGTGTTTGAGTTCACTGGCAATGTTTTCCTGGTCGGAGATGCATTGGGCTCTATGGTATAGAGTCTTGATGAGAGAATTCTTCTGGGATGGATGGTGGTGGGAATCCGGTTTTATGTAAGCATCCGTATGGGTGGCTTTCCTATAGACAGAGTGGGTCATTGAACCATCAGGTCTCCTTTTAATTAGGACATCCAAAAAGGGTAGCTTGCCATCTTTTTCGACTTCCATGGTGAATCTGATGGCTGGGTGTATGGAATTGATGTGCTCGAGGAATTGGTCTAGAGCAGGCCGGCCATGTGGCCAGATGACAAAAGTGTCATCTACGTACCTCTTCCATAAGGTCGGGCGTAGAGTGTCAGTCTGGATGGCGTCAGTCTCAAATTTCTCCATGTAAACGTTGGCTATAACCGGAGATAGGGGGGAGCCCATTGGGGTGCCCTCTGTTTGTAGAAAGTTCCATTCCAGGTGAAGTATGTATTGGTTAAGCAGTGTCTCACAAGGGGGGGTTCCCCAGTATTCAGTCCTTGATGAACCAAGTCTTCAATGATTGCGATGGTGTCAGGTACAGGAACTTTGGTGAATAAGGAAACCACATAAAAACTGACAAGCAGGTCGTCTGCCGTGGCAGATCACTTTTACAATTCAGTGGGCTCACATGATATTGACTTCTCCAAGACAGAGGTTCTCTGCAAGCCATCTGGCTACCATGAGAGATTCGTTCATGAGGCGATCCACATATACAAACACAGAGACAATTTCAACCGAGAAGATGGATTCTGGCTCAGCAATCATTGGAAGGACGTAATAAACCATTTCGGATCTTAAGTGATTGTGTTCACGTTTACGACGACTTTCAGACCGCAGTCCACTCACTGGCATTGACTATATATCTTGTATTCTCCGCAGGGAATGGATTCTTTGCTCCGCTGCATGTCTCCTACCACCACTCTCCCATTGACATATTTCGTTGCTTCCTCTTAGTATCTTTCACTCGACGGTCAATGGTATAGTGTATAGCGGATTGTATAATAATAAATAGTATAAAATTGTAATGTTTAATACAATGTACAAAGTAATATATAGTATCGTAATTGTATAGTGAATATACAGCAGTGTGATATACAGTAGGATGGGTAGAATAATACATAGTGTAATATTACAATGTATAAGGTATAGGGTGGTGTATAGTAATACAGTATATAATTTAATGTTGGGTTTGTCTATGGCAGTATATAGTACGGTGTAGACCCGTGTGATGTAAGAGAATAAATATTCTTAGGTTTTTTCGGTAAAGTCACGTAGGTAAAAAATTCAAATTAATAAAAGTAAAATAAAATAAAAAATAAAAATCACGACGTTTCGGAGGCAACACAAGCTTCCGTCTTCAGGTGGAACCGTCACAGCCACGACAGCTGTATCAAGTAAATGAGAGATTACAAGAGCTACCACTCCGTATATATAATGGTTGGAGAGGGGAAGGGGCCAAGTACGGCACACTTTCTATTGATGTGGTAAGGTGAGGCTTAAGACTAAGAATAGACTGCATAATAAAAGACTGAGCCTTTGTTATGGAGAGGTACGGTTTGTGACTACGCCTAGCCTACATAGCAAAAGTGTGAAAAAAGGAAAAATTAAACCTGGTAAACAAGCCTGGCTGTCTATCAATAACCTGTAATAGTTGTCTGTCAAATAAGATGGTCCAAATAAGTGTAGTTAAATCTTATTTGCATGGTTAATAACATATTTCCAATGATTACTCAGTTTGTACCCATCATCACGGTTGAAATGATGTCTGTGTTTGTATATCTGGATGGCTTCGTGTACAGACCTTTGATGGTAGCCAGAGGGTTTGCAGAGCACCTTGGTCTCGGAAAAAACAATATCATGAGAGCCCACAGCGTTGTAGCAATGATCGGCAACGGCGGAAGACTCAATTTTGCCGTGTTTCAGATCTGACTTGTGCTCGCGGACACGATCAGAGATATGACGTTTCGTTTCTCCAATGTAGCAATCACCACAACTGCAACTCAATTTGTAGACTCCAGGATACTGTAAGTCAGGAACGAAACCCTTCAAAGATGGAATCAGATCACGGATTTTATGCACTGTGCTGAATCGGACTTGGATCTTATGTTTGTTTAGAATTTTGGAGATCTTTTTGGTCACGCCTGCTATGTATGGCAACGTGATAGTTTTGATCGGAGTTTCAAGTGGCTGTTTCTGTATGGTGGGAGGAACAGCTTGGCGGATGGTGCGGTCAGAGTATCCGTTCATCCTGAGGGCCCGATGTACATGTCTTAATTTTACCAGGTAAGGTCCACTGAGCTAAATATCTCTTTTTATTACACGCTTTTATTTAACTCACTTTGTTGTTGTCATTGTCGTCGTATCCTCAAATCTTGTAACTCAATTTTAACCCATTTCCCAATGTGGTATCTGTTGTATATGTCGAGTTATGAAATTTTGAATTTTTTTTTTATGTTTCAAAAAAATAAAAATGCGTAAATCGCATAAATTATGCTAATGTATATAATTGTATGTATAAATTATGATAATCACTGAGATAATCGTATTAATTTATGCGAACGCTTGCAATTATGTTAATGTGTGTAGTTATGATAATTTGGCTTAGCTTCGTTATCCAGAGTTGTATCAATCAGGATCAAATGATTATCTTTGATTAAACATTTATTGATTATCTTAGTGTGTTTATATTATGTTAGGTCTCCAAATTCATATCTCAACGCAAGATACAGTTCTTATAAGACAGTTTTGCATGGACTTGGAAAGAAACACTCAACATACTTCTGTTTTAAGCTATTTTACTTCTAAACAAACATATGACACTCTAATATGCAAAGGCGAAAGCATACGTCCATAGATTCATTGGCGAGATTATGCAATTAACGAAAATGAATGACTAAAACACTTCTAAAAACCGTAATATCTCCTTTCCCATCGCACATCTGTGATGCCGCCGCCACGAAGCCGTTCAGCGGACGCCCCACCCCGACCTCGCCACCAACAAGGGACGGAGCCGACCCCCGCGTCCCCCTCACCTCACCTCACATAAACACCCGCACGCATTTCCCCCCCCCCCCCCATAGAGCTCCGAGGGGAAGTCGCCTGGCCGACCGGTTTTAATCCGAGAAGCCCTTATCGGGATAACTTTCACGGTTTCCGGCGACCAGGGAATTGGACGACCTCCCCCGACGCTACTTCGCGGCGCTGCGACCGGCATTAAGATTGCCAGGTCGCGGCGAGGGGCCACTCGGCCACTACGGTTGAAACGCACCCCCCACACCCACGCACGTATCGATGAGGCAGGCAGGGGAGGGACGGGACGGCATGATTAGCATGACCGCAGGGGCTCTTGCGCGTAGTCGCTGATGGTTAGGATAATTACGCTTGAGCGCGTAGGCACCATTAATAGGGAAGTTAAAGAGTAAAAGCCGAAATTACGAATAATCAGGGGGGGCGGCTAAGTGGCGTGACGGGGTCCTCGGGAAGCGCCGCGGCGCGCCACAACAAGCAGCGCATCTCATTGACATAACAAAGGCACCCGGAAGCCGCCGCGCGCGCCCTAGATGGCGCGCGCCTATTGTTAAAGAAAACTTGGAATGCAGAGCAACGGGGGTGGGGGGCGACCTGGTTTGAACGATAAAAGGGAGGCGCAAACAGGTAGACGCTCTCTTTTGCTCCGAGATCAGCACCCAAGACAGCTCCCAGCCCGCCACGCGAGCGTCCGCGAGACGTGTCGGCGTGCGCAGAGGGAACGAGGCGGCAGAACGCCGCAAGCATCGAATCGCGAGTAAGTGGAAAGGGAGGGTTGGAAAAGAGACTAGAGAATCCAGAATCGCCTAGAAAATATCCATCAAATAAATCGGGTACAGACCCTGGGACGATAACGTAGGCCTGCCTCGACGATCACTGACCCAACAGTAAAACGCGGTCGCCGAGAATAAATTATTAAAAACCCAGCGCAGCCTCGAGTGGTCTTACGAGTGAAGCGCGTGGTGCTGTGCGCAGGTGTGTGCGCTCGTAGCGGGGGGGGGGTCGGTGCGTCCACAGGTACCCGCTCCATCTATCGCCGCAGGGACTCGCGTGGTGTGAGGGCAGCGTCGTTCGCCCTCCGACCCCTGACCCCCGTTCAGAGCGTGTGCTTAGTGGAGAGACAACGCAGCGTCTACAGGTGAACGAGAGCGGGCGGCGAGCTATGCCTCTCACACGAGCTCGCGGAGGGGTGGACCAGGGAGGGGAGCCGTCGGGCGATGAGCCCAGCGACGGCAGCAGCTGGTCGCAGGGCAGCGAGGGGTCGGCGGACGGCGGCGCCCCTGCCATCGGCGCTCAGCGGGGAGGGACCTCGGGGACCAGCGGCCCCCACACATCTCATTAATTCCACCGCGTAATGAGCAAATACGGCAGTAGGGAGAGTTTTTAAAACAGGCATGCAGCGATATTCATATGAAGGCAATAAAAGCAACTTATTATACCCCAAAGGCGAAAGTATACGTCAATAGATTCGTGATGAGGATTTCAAGAGTTTCGTTTGTATCGACAAATCTATTGGTCGTATGTGCGATTAAAAATATATGAAGGAAAACAAAAACAATAAAACTAAGGCACTAAATGACTTATTCTAATCTGCGACGAGCCGCGATGCCTTCACGGCCAGTCGATGATTCATTGTTTATAATTGGTCTTCTTAGGATTGGCTAGGGTTGATTCCATCGTGTGAGTGCATGGAATTGTCTCCTTGGTAAATTATTGTATTTAAACAGACGCCGTTGTGAGTTTATGAGTGTAGGGGAGGGAATACGAATGGCTTTCTCTCTCTGCTGCTAGATGAGCGGCGTTGACCCGACGTTGTCCTTGGGGAAGCTTGGTCGCTAGGTGGCGCCAAGCGGCCCTGGTGGGGCTTGGTGCTGGCAGGTGGGCCCCCGTCTCTGTAGATGTTGGCACGGCGATGCTCGTTCACTCGTGCGTTGGTGGCCGGCTCCTTTGCGCTCGGTGATGGACGACGCGGCTGTGCGCGCTCGCCGACTCCGGGTGCTTTGGCGAAGAACGAAGCTCTCGTTCGTTGCTGGGTTGACGTGAGGTTGACATTGAGTTGACGTTGGGTGTCTTCGCTATTGCTCGAGAATGATAACTAAAATCTCCGTCAGTTTCACTCGCACCTCGACGGGTCGCTATTCAGCGAGCTCCGTCATACTTGCTGATTTTCTTGAGTCTTCTGTGTTGGTGGTGATGGTGTTGAGATGCTGAGATGATGGTGGCGCTCCTCCGTTGGTGGTGATGAGCGAGATACTCGATGTGTGGCTGTCTCCCCTTTTATCTGAATTTTTTCCCTTGCGTTTCTTGCGAGAGGAAAATAAAAAAAGATATATATGCATATTCTGTTCTGCTCTTACCCCGTGGCCATGAATTATTGCCCTCCCCCCTTTTTCATCCTTTGGTGACCCCGAGCGGGTGGTTTCCGGTCAAGTTTATCTGTTTGTGTTAAAACCAAGACGTGGAGTCCCCTACCCCTCGAAAACACGAAAACCAGGTGCCCTCTCGGCCCCTCCCTGCGGTCTTTCCTTATGGCCGCCCTGAGTGGGGGTCATCTCGAGGCCAGACCCCCCATACGTATTCATGGCTGGTATGTGTTTGTGCCAAACCGTTGGAAGACAAAGGTGGCCGGGGAGGCTTTTTGGTTCGATGGAATACATTTAGGTGGTTCTGTGTGTTAGATTTACTCCTTGTATCTCTTACTAGCGGAAGTACCCGGCGTTGCCCGGGTGAAAAATATATTTCTTAAAAACCTTACATATATATATACACAGATACTAAGGTATTGTCAAAGTCTGGTGGGCCGTTTGTACATTTCTCTACCAACAAATATATAAGAGGCTTGCACAAGTCCAATAAGTTGTAGAAAGTGTGAGGTAAATAGTTGATGTAAAAGGTTTCCGAAAATTGTGGACCCCCCCTCCCTCAAAAAATATCTTTACCCCTCGTAGGTATATATACCTACACACCTTACATACAATAGAGGAAGTAGTATCTACTGACTGTACCGTAGTATCTACTGAGCCAGTAGTAGCTACTGACTGTGTAGTAGTATTTAGTGACTGTAGTAACTACTGACCATAGTAGTATTTACTGGACCTACAGTAGTATCTATCGACTATATAGTAGTAACGACTAACTGTATAGTATCTGCTGACTTTATAGTAGTATCTACTGACTATAGTAGTAACTACTAACTCTATAGCAGTATCTACTCACTCTATAATAGTATCTACTGACTCTAGTAGCTACTCACCCCGTGGTAGTATGTACTGACTGTATAGTAGTATATACTGACTGTAGCAATATTGACTGACTGTTTTAGTATCTACTAACTCTATATAGCAGTATCTACCAACTCGATAGCAGTATCTACTATCACTACAGCAGTGTATACCGACTGAGGTGGTACCTGCTATCACTACAGCAGTGCATAGTGACTGGTGGTGCCTGCTATGATTACAGCAGTGCATACTGCTGTGTTGGTACCTGCTATGATT
>CM025656.2:8184533-8200038 GCA_014621495.2 Entosphenus tridentatus
TGGTTTAGATTGGTTGGTATTTAGAATGTTAGGGATTTAGGGTTTTAGAAGGTTAGGGTTTCAAGGTTTAGAGGGTTAGGGATTCAGAGGGTTTAGAGGGTTTGTTTTTAATGGCTTAGAAGGTTAGGGTTAAAAGAATAAGGGGTTTAGAGAGTGAGGGGTTTTGGTGGGTTAGGGTTTTAAGGATAAAGGGGTTGAGGGTTAAGGCTATAGGAATTTAGAGGGTTAGGGGTTGAGATGGTTAGGGTTTTGGGGGGTTAGAGGTTAAGCTTTTAGAGGATGAGCGGTTTAAAGATTAGGGTTGTAAGGGTAAAGGGGTTGAGAGGGTTAGCGGTTTAGATGGTTATGGGTTTAGATGGTTAGGGGTTTAGATGGTTAGGGGTTTAGATAGTTACGGGTTTAGAGGGTTTTAATTGTTCGAGGTTTAGTGGTTAAGGTCTCTGTGCGAGTCCAACAGGTTTGTATGAGTCTATGGTAAGATAAAAAGAGTTCAGTTTAATTTGTATATTCGAAAACAATTTGTTTACCTTTCCTGTCATGTTTTTGTATTGTATTTTTGTTGTTATGTTTTGACCCGCCCGATTGGACGTCTGTGAAAACAGATCGTTATCGCTCATCAGATTCATCCAGTATAAATAAATATTCAGATTAAAATTCTATTGACCTCTGTGCGAATCTATAGATTTCTGTGCGAGTTTTTGGGCCTTTGAATGTATGGATCTCTGTGTGAGGCTATGGGTCTCTGTGCATGTCTACAGGTCTCTGTGTGAGTCTATGGGGTCGCTGTGTGAGTCTGAGTGTCTGTAGGAATGTATGGGTCTCTGTTGGAGTCTATGGGTTTCTGGGTATGGTTGTTTGTGCGAGTCTTACATGCACAAATTAAACTTTAAAAGGCCATTGAGGGTTGCGGAATCCAAGTTGAATATTAAGTTCCCCGCAGTGCAAGCCAGCTTTCTAGTCGTGTCATCAAACAGCCCCTTTAATTCTTCATAATAATAAAATAAACTTACTCCAGGAAATCCACACTGAGTCACAGTAGGGTCCTGATTTTTTTATGTTTTTGACGAATTAATGATGAGTTCTTCCACAAGTGGGGGAAACCGGAGCACCTGGAGAAACCCCACGCATACGAGGGGGCAGCACTTTAAACCGTACAGGGAAAGATGGCGATTATCCCAATTTCTGCACCTCAACACTCACGGGAAGGGGGTTTCTCAACATTCACTGTGTGATCCACTAACCCTTGTTGCCTTCCACTGCTGGATTACAGGCTTGCATCACCACCGCCTGGTGAATAATAGTAATTATTTAAAGTTTTATAATGCGCACAAGAACGACTCAGAGGCATGAGGAACCACAGACGTGCAGGAAGGAAGCGACGTGGTGAGCCAGTACCAACAATTGCCCAAGCTCTGCGGTCCTCTATGGAGGCATTATGCGCTAATTAATTACGAGTGTTTATACCAGTGGGGGAAACCGGAGTACCCGGAGAAACCCCATGCATGCGAGGGTGAAACACTTTATCCCTGTACAGGTGAAGATGGTGATTAGTCCACTTGCTCTACTGCCTTCTCCTGGAGAGTCAGGTTATAGCACCTCGACGCCCACGGGAAGGGGATTTGACAACATCATTGTGCGGTGATTCACCAACCCTCGCTACCTTCCACAGTGCTGGATTACAGATGTGCGCTACCAACACCAGGCAAATGATAACAACAATAATAACTTTCTACTTCTAACTTGATAACAATAGGCGAAAAATAACAACGGGAAAATTAAAATAACAGGCGAATGATAACGACAGACGAATTATAACAATGATTATTATTTCCACTTAGAACTTGATAACAATAACTATTTCTACTTTTAACTTGATAACAGGCGAATGATAACAGGCAAATTATGAAAACAGACACCACATCTACGCCTCTATATAAGGAACGAAACAGGTGAATGTCTCCACAAATCAGGCTGTCGCCTGATTAAGCTAGTTGTAATTACTGGCGAAACGTCGTACTCAGATTGTACATGTTGTGGCTTGACTCTCCAACACACCGTGTGCTGTAATAGTTACAAATTGGCATGTTCTGTTTACGTGACAACCCTTACTAGTTGGCTGTGTCGGGTGGTGGTGGGTTTTAACGACACATTTATATATTTACGTGATCTAACCCAAAGAGAAAAACCTCTTATGGATGATATTGGTCGCGAAAGTCTACGTGTTAAATAACCCGAAGGAATCAAAGAAAAATCGACGTGACCACGGGATTAGATGCAAACTCCAAATATACAGGCAGCAGGGTTGGGGTCAAACCTACGAATTCCAATATACCAGTTTAACACGTCGGCTTTCGCGAGGGAGTTTACATCTCGCCACTGTGGCGTCTCATTATCTGACTCACCCACCCACTAAACTACTAAAGCCACCCACACACTCACCCACTCACAAACCCACTCACCAACCCACTCACTCACTCACTGACCCACTCACTCAAGACTCCACTCACCCAGCAACTAACCTATTCACACCCCCACTCACACACCCACCCACTCTCTAACTCACACACTCCTCCGCCCGCTCACCCAGCCACTTACCGACTCACCCACCCACCCAACCACCCAAGCACTCAATCACCCACCTACCCACTCACCCACCCAATAAACAAAAACTGAACTATTTCTCATTACCAGCTAAGGCCCACAGAGCTATATAAATATTTTTCAACAGCGACCTTGTTACAAATGACAGGTAAACAAAGTGGCTTATCACATATACATTTATTGCAGCCAAATCCTCTGAATGCAAGTTTATTCTCAATGCAGAGGAAAAAACCCGAGGACCCGGAGAAAAATCCACGTGACCATGGGGAGAACAAGCACACTCCAAATATACAGGTGACAGGGTCTGGATCTAATCACGACCACCTGTATACTAGGCGAGGGAGTTAACATCCCACCACTGTGGCACCCCACTCTGACTCACCTACCCACTCACTTACCTACTAACTTACCCACTCAACCTCTCACATTAACTCACTCACCCACTCACCCAACCACCACTCACTCAATCAACCAGAGGCGTAGTTAGGGGGGGGCAGGGACATACATGTGTCCCCAGGCGCCAAGGTAAAGGGGCGCCAAAATGAGGCTTACAACGTTACATTATAACTTATTGCGGCGGGCGCGGCAGCCTGAAACTACTGCACAAATCTACACCTCAACCTAAAAGTTTATATATCCCGCCACACACAGCCTACATGTCATGTAATTACATTTTGGTACGCGCGCCTATTAAGAACTTACATGGAAGAACGTCCCAAACAACAGACAGGCGCAGTCTTTCAGCCCTAGTCACTGGCCTGTTTTCTGGTGGCGGAAACTACGACGGCCTGAAACACGCTGGAGTGCACGATCAGAAGTTGTTAAAGCTATCTATGAAGGACTGGATGAACTAGTAGGGCTGCTAGACAAATTATCGGAGGACGTAACTATGACGCCTGAAACCAGAAGTGATGCAGAACAGTTGCAGGCATGCGTATTATATTTTAACTTCATAGTTTTGTTACATTTCTGGAATGTCATTCTTGGAAAAAAATATTGTGTTCAGAAGCGCTTACAGGATCCTACAATGAATTTCAAGGAAGCAGCAACTGATCTTGAATCTTTGGAACATGAATTTGTCAAGCTTCGTGATGATTTGAGCCAAGTTGCTGTAGAAAACGCCAAAACAAGATGCACAGCCTGGGGGATCGATGTGGACAGAAGAATTAGGCGACGTCGGAAGATGCCAGGAGAACTGGCAAGAGATGCAGGACTTTCAGCAAAGGAAGAAATTGTGCGCGTTATGAAGAGCTTATTTTATCGACTTCAACAGGAGATGTGAACACGGTTTTTACGGCTAAAAGACCTGAACACAAAATTTAGATTTCTGCTGGACGTCAAAACTCTTCTATCCGACACAGATGTCGATGCAATTTGTCGAAATTGCACAGATTTTGGAAATTGTTATGACACCGACATCAATGGCCACGAACTTTTCACAGAAATTGGAGATTGCAAAATGCTGCTCAGTAACCGGAATGAAGTTCTACCAGAAACTCCTTTGGATCTTCTTGGTTTATTGTGTTTTATGGAGACGACATATTATCCGAATTTGCGAATTTCACTGCAAATTGTATTAACAATAGCAGTTTCAATTGCAAGCTGTGAGCGGTCGTTCAGCAAATTGAAACGTATTTTGTCGTATTTGCGTGCTTCAATGGGACAAGATCGTCTCAGCGATCTTGCTCTTCTTAGCGTTGAAAGAGAAACATTGGAAAAAACTTATTTTGATTACGTGATTGACCAGTTTGCGACAGTGAAATCAAGAAAAAATAATATTTTGTAGACTATGTCAACCAGTCTACGACAGTGACTGAGTGAGCCATGCAATATAATTTCTATAAATTTGCTTCTTTAAATACAATGTTCCATTAACATTTAAATTGTTATTCCTTCTTCGATGTAATAGGAAAATGTGATTAAACGGGGGGGGGGGGGGGCGCCAATTTTATAGTTCGTCCCCGGGCGCAAAATATCCTAGCTACGCCTCTGCAATCAACCACTCACCCATTCATCGATTCACTCACACAACTTACCCAAATACCCACCCACTCAATCTCTAACCCATCCCACTCACTCGCCAAACTAAGCACCCGATCACTAACTCACTCACCCAACCTGTCACCCAACCCCTCACTCACCCACTTACTCAATCTTCCACCCACCCACTCAGTTACTCACCCATCCACTCACCCACTCAATCACACAATGACCCACTCAGTCAATCTCTAACCCACCCACTCACTCACAGACTCACCCACTCGTTAATTTGCACTCCCATCTTCTCAACCACTCACCCAGCCACCCAGTCAAGCACCCACCCAGTAACACTCACCCACTCACTGTTGTATATGCCGGGTTATGAAATTTTGATAAAAATAAAAATAATTAATAATATTTTAAAAATACGTCATTCGCATGAATTATGTTAATGTATGTAATTATATACATAAATTATGATAATCGCGGAGCTAATCGTATTAATTTATGCGAATGCTTGCGATTATGTTAATGTGTGCAGTTATGATAATTAGGCTTAGCTTCGTTATCCAGAGTTGTATCAATCAGGATAAAACGATTATCTTTGCTTAAACATTTATTGATTATCTTAGTGTGTTTATGTTATGTTAGGTCTCCAAATTCATAACTCATCGCAGGTTACAGTTGTTATGAATAAGACAGTTTTGCATGGACTTGGAAAGAAACACTTCTGTTTTAAGCAATTTTAATTCTAAATAACATATGACACTCTAACATGCAAAGGCAAAAGCATACGTCCATAGATTCATTGGCGAGATTATGCAATTAACGAAAATAAATGACTAACACTCTTCTAACAATCGTAATTTCTACTTTCCACCCGACATCTCATTAGTTCCCCCAAATACGGCAGTAGGGAGAGTTTTTAAAACAGGCATGCAACGATATTCATATGAAGGCAACACAAGCAGCTTATTATACCCCAGAGGCGAAAGTATACGTCAATAGATTCATCGGCAAGTATACATTTTTAACGAAATGTTTGAGACAAGGGTGGGTGGGTGCGTGTTTGTGGGAGAGCGTATCTGGCTCTGCTTTAATTAATTCTTAGGCGAGACTCTATGACAAAGAAACAGGTTTGACACGATATTCTCTCTCTGTAAACGTGTCGATTCGTAATGAGGATTTCGAAAGTTTTAGTTTGCCTCGACGAATCTATTGACGCCTATGCGATAAGCGAAACGAAAATGAAAAGGCAAGGAAAATAACCTCACACTCTTATAACCGACTGACTCTTAATCACTCGATGGGACACGATTCCTCACGGCCAGCTGATGGTTCATGTAATTGGTAATTAGTCTTCTGATAATTGACTAGGGTTGATACGATGGTGTGGGTGGAATAGATAGTCTCTTAGGTAAGTTCGGGACGTCGATGCGTGCGCGTGTGGGTCTATGAGTGGGGGGGGGGGGTTGTGGATACGAACGACTTCGGAGAAGGTCCCTCTCGCTCGAGCGTGGCTGCGGTGAGCTGCTCGCTTTCCGACTCCTCCCTCGGCTGCTAGCTGAGGCGTCGGCACGATGTGGCCTTGGGAGTGACTCTATTGCTTGGCGCTTGATGGGTTTGGCGGCACTCGGCGGCCCTCGGAGCTGGCACCCGTACTGTGGCTCTGACGGCGCGGCAGTGCTCGTTTGCTCGTGCGCGGGCAGGCCGGCGCCTGAGCTCGGGCACAGGACGAAGTGACGATGCTCGTTCACTCGTGCGCGGGCATGCTGGCACCTGAGCTCGGGCACAGGACGAAGTGACGATGCTCGTTCACTCGTGCGCAGGCAGGCTGGCACCTGAGCTCGGGCACAGGACGAAGTGACGATGCTCGTTCACTGCTGGTATCGACGTTGTGTTGACGTTGCTGGTTCGAAAATGATAACTGAAATCTCCGTCAGTTTCACCCGCACCTCGGCTTGGTTCGGCCCGCCGCTACTCAGCGAACATCGTCATACTTGCTGATTTTCTTGAGTCTTCTGTGTTGGTGGTGATTGTGTTGAGATGCTGAGATGAGGGTGGCGCTCCTCCGTCGGTGGTGATGGGCGAGATGATCTATGTGTGGCAGTGTCTCCCCTTTTATCTGAATTTCCTCCCTTGCGTTTCTTGCGAGAAGAAGAAAATTTTTAATAAAAATATATGCGTATTCTGTTCTGTTCTTACCCCGTGGCCATGAATTATTGCCGCCCCCCCCCCCTTTTTTCCATCCTTTGGTGACCCCGAGCGGGTGGTTTCCGTCAAGTTTATCTGTTTGTGTTAAACCAAGAGGTGAAGTCCCCTACCCTTCGAAAACACGAAACCCAGGTGCCCTCTCGGCCCCTCCCTGCGGTCTCTCCTTATGACCGCCCTGAGTGGGGGTCATCTCGAGGCCAGACCCCCCCCCCATACGTATTCAGGCTGTATGTGTTTTGTGCCCAACTGTTGGAAGATAAAGGTGGCCGAGGAGATTTTATGCAATACATTTATGTGGTCCTGTGTGTTACATTTATTCTTGGTATTTCTTATGAGTTCCCTTGGTCTTAGTATCTCGTGGTTATTATTCCGTTTATGTTTAATTAATATTCGTAATGATCCTCGTTACATCATTATTTTGAAGGTTTTGCCAAGCTTGGTTATGCGTTTGTCTCCAGGAATTGGTGTTCTATTTTGAGTTATACTTCGATGCTGGAGAATAGTTTAGTTTGAACTTAAGTTTTCGTGATGGCAGGGCTCATGTATTTGGTTTATTTGGTGAAGTTACGTAGATGGAGAGCGAAAAGGCAACACAAGGTCTATGTTCTGATTGCCCCCTCCCCTCGTCCTTGGTGACCCAGAGCGTGCTGTTTTACGTCAAGCCTATGTCTGTTTGTTTAAAAAAACCCAAAACGTAAAACAACCTCTCTTCTCTGCGCGTCTCTTGCGAGAGGAAAACAAAAAACAAGAAAACGGCCGCCCTCCATGGGTTTTATGGCTGCCATCTGTTTTTGCGCCGACTCCGGGGAGACAAAGGTGGCCGAGGAGATTTTTGGTTCTCTGGAATGCATATTCTTTTAGTTGTGCGTGGTTGACCTATTTTGACTTCCTATTCTTCTGGATGACCGTTGTTCTAACACTTAATAATTATTATTCGGTTTGTGATTTACCATGGTTATTAACACGTATTTCGTAGAGTTTATTGATGTTTGTTGTCTATCTGTATACAGGGATTGCACTGTTTTACTCGGGTTAATTAAGTTGCCACTTACACTTCCTTGACTGTTGGAATTCGTAATGTTTGTTTTTGTTAGGTCACGTAGATAGAAAGATACAATACTAAATAATATATGCGGCAAGTACGAGTAATATAAGGAATTACTAATAAAAAAGCCCCTATTGTAGGCTGCAGTCTTATATCGTTGGTTGATTTTTTTTTGTTAAGTTTCTACTTTTCCGTCAAGGAAAACCGTTACGTTATCTGTGCATCTCCAGACCGTCTTGGGAAGGTTAGACCATTGACCTTTCGTTAATCTGGATATCTCGAAGTGGTCTCTGACCTCTCTTTGCTCCGAAGCCTAGCCGTTTAATGGCCTTCCCCGTTTTACAGATTCCTGGTGTGCTTTGGAGGGTTGTTTTCATTATTTAATTAAACAAAAAGGAAAAGATGTATATAAAAATTGGCCTAATTATTCTTAATATATTTTTTTAAAGGGGCATATATACAACATCACCCACCCAATAACCCACTAACCCACCCAGCACTCACTCACCGAGCTAGTCAATCTCTAACCCATCAACTCACTCTGCCACTGACTCTTTCAACCACAACTCACCCACGCCTCTGCCCACTCACTCACCCAGTCACTAACCCACTCACTCAATTTCTAACCCACCCACGACCCACCTAATCTCCTACCCACACACTCACTCACCCACCCACTCACACACCCACTCACTCATCCATTCACTCGCATACTCACCTAGCCACTCACCTACTCACCCAGTCACATACACATACACTTACCATGCCATCTACTCCATTTTAAACCCACACGCACACCCAACCACTCCCTCAGCTACTCAGATACTCACCCACTAACCACGTAATTATTCAACCACCCAATAAATCAACCACCCACTAACTCAAGCACCCACTAATTCAACCATCCACTACTACCCACGAGCCTCTCACAAGTACCTACCCACACACTCACCAACACACTACACTGAATCTAAATTATGTTTATTTTACCAGGTAAGGCCGACAGAGCTATATAAATATTTTTCAGAAGTGACCTGGTTACAAATGATAGGTCAACGAAGTGGCTTATCACGTAGACATTTATTGCACCCAAATCATATAAATACATGTTGATTTTAAATGCGGAGGGAAATATACAGGCATCAGGGTCGGGATAAAACCCACAACCTTGTGCATACCAGGCGAGGTAGTTAACATCTCGCCACTGTGGCGCCCCACTGTCCGACTCGCCCACTCAAACACCCACACACTCGCCCACTCAAACACCCACCCACTCACTCAACTACCGAGCCACTCACACACTCACCCACTCACCTACGACCCATCAACCCATCCACTCAATAATTTAACCACTCACCTACTCATCCACAAACTAAACTAATATTAAACTATTTTTTATTTTACCAGGTAAGGCCCTCAGCTATATACAGTGAGGGAAAAAAGTATTTGATCCCCTAATGATTTTGTACGTTTGCCCACTGACAAAGAAATGATCAATCTATAATTTTAATGGTAGGTAGTTAACATCTCGCCACCGTGGCGCCCCACTGTCTGACTCTCCCACCCACTAACCCACACACTCACCCACTCACTCAATCACCCACTCACTCAACTACTGAGCCATTCATACACTGACCCACTCACTAAGCCACCCACTCAATCTCTAACCCACACTCATGCACCCAGCCACTCACTCACTCAGCGACTCACCTACAACGCATCAACCCATCCACTCACTCATCCACCCACGCACTCACCCACTCATACACACAATAAACTAATATTTAATTATTTTTCATTTTACTGGGTAAGGCCCTGAGCTATAGATCTTTGTCGGAAGCCACCTCAGCACAAATGACAGTTCAATTAAGTGGCTTTTCACGTAGAATGTTATTGCAACCAAATTATATAAATGCATGTTCAAATGTGGAGGGACAACCTGGAGAAAATTCCACGCAACCACGGGGAGAACATAGAAACTCCAAATATACAAGCGGAAGGGCTGGGATAAAATCCACAACCTCCTGTATACTAGGCGAGGTAGTTAACATCTCGGCACCATGGGTGCCTCACTCTCCGACTCACCCACCCACTAACACACGAACTCACCTCCCATATTCACACACCCATCTACCCAATAACTCAACCACCCACACATTCACGCAACAATCCACTCACCCACCCACTCACTTATTCACCCACCCACTAAGCCATGCACCTATCCACTCACCTATTCATCCACCCACTCACACACCCATTAAGCAACCCACCCACTTACCCTGCCACCCACTCAATCTCTAATCCACTCACTCACCCAGCCACGCAATCTCGAACCCACCAATTCACTAATCCTCTCACCAACTCACCTCTCACCCACTCCCACACCCACTCACGTGCTGACCCACTCACTCACCTCAACCATTCAAAAACCCACCCACCTACTCATTCACCCAACCACCCACCACCTACTCAATCGCTAAACCCATTCACCCACCCACCCACTCAGCCAGCCACCCAATAACTCACCCAATAAATCTCTAACCCACTCACCTACCCACCCACTCACCCAGCCACTCGTCTATTCACTCCCACACAACACACCAACTCATGACATCTATGACTTACCCTATCACCCACAATCTCTATCACACTCACTCACCTACTCCCTCAACCACTGACCCACACTCACAGACCCACACTCACAGACCCACCCAGTTAATCACCCACTCTATGTGTAGTCTTCACCTCTTCTGGTAATGTGAGATATTCTTCCTCCCAGCGATATTTACCAGGTAAGGCCCACTGAGCTATAAAGATTGTTTTCAGAAGCACCCTCGCCACAAATGATAGTTCAACAAAGTCACTGTATACATTTATTGCACCCAATTCCTCGTATTACATGTTTCTAAATATGGAGTGAAATATACAGGCATCAGGGTTGGGATCGAACCCACAACATTCTGTATAACAGGCGAGGTAGTTAACATCTTGCCACCGTGGCGCTCAATTCTTTGACTCACCCACTCAACGACTAAAGCCACCCACCAACCTACTAAGCGACTCACAAACCCACTCACCCTGCCACGCACTCAATTTATAACCCACTCACTCAACCACTCATCCACGCACCCACCTACACACGCACTCACTAACTCACTCACCCAACAACCCACCCAACAACTCACCCACCCACCCACTCACTGACCAACTCACGCACCAATCCACCCACTCACACCATGACCTACTCCATATCTAACCCAACAACTCACTCACCCAGCCCCTCACCTACTAACCTACGACCCACCCACTCACTCACCTACGCACTCAACCACCCACTCACCCAAATGTAAACACTTTTTTTTTACAAGATAAGGCCCACAGAGCTATATAAATTTTATTCAGAAGCAACATGGCCACAAATGATGGCTTAACCAAGTGGATTATCACGTAGACATTTAAAGCATCCAGATCCTCCAAATGCACGTTGATAAATATGGAGGGAAAACCCAGAGGACTCGGAGAAAAATGTATGAACCACGAGGAGAACATGCAAACTCCAAATATACAGGCATCACGATCGAGACTGAACCCACAACCTCCTGTACAAAAGGTAAGGTAGTTAACATCTCGCCACCATGGGGCTCCACTCTCTGACTCGCAGCCACCCACTCACCTACTCATTCAGCCACATACCCACTCAAAAACCCACCCACTCAAAAACCCACACACCTTGCTAACCACTGACCTACGCACCCACCTACACACCCACTCACTGACTCACTCACTCAACAATTCATTCACCCATCCACTCACCATTTCACTACCCCAATCATACACCCACCCTGCCACCCACTCTATCTCTAACTCACACACTCACCAGTCCACCCACTCACCCAGCCACTTGCCTACTCACCCACTCACCCTGCCACCTACTCGACCTGCAACAGACCTACCGACCCAACGAGCCACCTTCCCCCTAAACTAAACTACTTTTTATTTCACCAGGTAAGGCCCATTGAGCTATATATATCCTTTTCAAAATAGACTTGTAAACAAATCATAGATAATCGAAGTGGCTTATTACATATACATTTATTGCAGCCAAATCCTCTAAACGCATGTTGATTCTAAATGCAGAGAGAAAACCCGAAGGACCTGCAGCAAAATCCACGCGACCATGTGTAGAACATGCAAACTCCAAATATACAGGCGACAGGGTCAGGATCGAATCAACAATCTCCTGTATACTAGGCGAAGCAGTGAACAACTCACCACCTTGGCGCCTCATTCTCTGACTCACCCATCCACTCACTCACACGCTAACTTACCCACTAAACCTCCCACATCAACTCAGCCACCCACTCGCTGACCCCACTCAGTCAACAACTCAACCACCCACCCAACCACTCACTCAGTTAACCACTTGCTTACCCACTGACTCACCCTACGACCACTCACCAAGCTACACACTCACCTACCAACACACCCATTCACTCACTTGCTCACCCACCCACTTACTCGCCCAACCACTAACTGACCCACTCACCCACCCACCCACAAACTCACGAACAAAAAACACACCCACTCAACCCATCGCTCACCCAACCCCTCACTCACCCACTTAATCACCTACCCACGCACTCACCCAACCACTCACTCAATCTGTAAACCAAACACAAACCCTGCTACTGACTAAATCGCTTAACCAAAGCTCACAAACCCACCCACCCACTTACTCACCCAGTGACTAACCCACTCACTCAATTTCTAACCTACCCATTCACTCACTACCCACCTAACCTCCTAACCACACACACTCACCCACCCACACATCTATGCACCCACCCACTCACTCATCCATTCACTCACTAACTCACATAAGCCATGCACCTACTCACACACTTTCAGATCCACTTACCCTGCCACCTACTCAATTTATAACCCACCTACTCACTCACCCACCCAGCCAACCACCCGCCTACTCCCTCAGCCACTCAGCCACTCACCCACTAATTTAATCACCTACTAACGTAACCACCCACTAATTCAACCATCCATTCAACCACCGAGCTAAGCACACACTCACCCACTCACCAAGCCACCCACTCAATCTCTAGCCCACACTCACTCACCCAGCCACTGACCTACTACCCATCAAACGTCGCACTCACTCATCCACTCACCCACCCGGCCACTCATCTGCACACTAAATGAAAATTACGCTTTTTTATTTTACCAGGTAAGGCCCTCGGCTATATAGATATTGTTCAGAAACCACTTGACCACAAATATCAGCTCGATTAAGTGGCTTTTCACGTAAAAAGTTATAGTAGCCAAATTCTATAATTGCATGTTTTTAGATGTGGAGGGAGAACCCGGAGCACCTGGAGAAAATTCCACGCGACCAGGCGTCAGGGTCGGGATTGAACTCACGACCCTCCTGTATTAAAGGTGAGGTAGTTAACAGCTCTCCACCATGGCAATCCACCCACTCACCCATTCAAAACCACCCACCAACCCACTCACAAACCCACTCACCCTGCCACCCACTCAATCTCTAATCCACTCACTCACAAATTTACTCACCCACTCACCTACTCAACTATTCACACCCCCACTCACACACCCACCCATGCACCCACTCAATCTTTAACCTACCCACCAACGCACTCAATAACTCATCTACCTACTCACCCACCCAATAAACTAAACTAAACAATCTTTTTTTATCTTCTTGGTACTTTCGGTAAAGTCACGTAGAAGGGAAATAATAAAATAAAAATAAAAAACATAATCAAATAATTCTCACGACGTTTCGGCCACAACGCAAGCAGCCGTCCTCAGGTGAAGAACAGGTCTGTCGGAAAGACAGCGTCTGAATGGGCACCACCAAGCTTGGCAGCGTATATTTAAACTGGGTTGGAGGGGGAAGGGGCGCCTTGATAAAGGAATTTGCATAGCAAGAGGAATTTAGCATATTTATGGGAAATGCAGATATGGGATTAGTCACTATTTGTGGAATGCGTAGGAGGTGGGGGGGGGGTTCAAAGTCATTCTATGCCCGAGCATTATACAGTATGCAGGATTAGCAGCATCAAAGGGAGGGAGTAGGGATAGAAGTAATAGAGGGAAGGAATTTTAATAGTAAGGAGCTGCAGCAGCTAAACCACCACGTAAAAAAAAACTAAAATATAAACTACATCAGTATCATCAATATACTAAATATACTTTCCAATAAGCTGAGCTACTAACAGTAAGTCATACATTACAATTCTATGTCGCAAAAAATATAAAATAATAATAAATACTATAAAAGTGTAATGTTTAATATAATGTATAAGGTAATATATAGTATCCTAATTGTATAGTGAATATACAGCAGTGTGGTATACAGTAGGGTGGGTAGAATAATACATAGTGTTATATTACAATGTATAGTCTAAGGTATAGGATGGTGTATAGTAATGCAGTATATAATTTAATGTTGGGTTTGTCTATGGCAGTATATAGTATGGGGTAGACCCGTGTGATGTAAGAGAAAAAAGTTTAGCTGGAGGCATATTATATTTTTTGCGACATAGAATTGTAATGTATGACTTACTGTTAGTAGCTCAGCTTATTGGAGAGTATATTTAGTATATTGATGATACTGATGTAGTTTATATTTCAGTTTTTTTTTACGTGGTGGTTTAGCTGCTGCAGCTCCTTACTATTAAAATTCCTTCCCTCTATTACTTCTAACCCTACTCCCTCCCTTTGATGCTGATAATCCTGCATACTGCATAATGCTCGGGCATAGAATTACTTTGAACCCCCACCCACCTCCTACGCATTCCACAAATAGTGACTAATCCCATATCTGCATTTTCCATAAATATGCTAAATTCCTCTTGCTATGCAAATTCCTTTGTCAAGGCGCCCCTTCCCTCTCCAACCCAGCTTAAATATACGCTGCCAAGCCTGGTGGTGCCCATTCAGACGCTGTCTTTCCGACAGACCTGTTCTTCACCTGAGGATGGCTGCTTGCGTTTTGGCCGAAACGTCGTGAGAATTATTTTATTATATTTTATTATTTTATTATTTCCTTTCTACGTGACTTTACCGAAAGAACCAAGAAAATGAATCCCTGCAGTCAATCGAAATGATCTGGTAATTGCTGCTCACTCAGAGGAGGAGCTGGAGGTGCTGCTGCTGAACCTGGAGCGTGCCACTAAGAGGTGGGGACTTACCATCAGCCCCACCAAAACTAAGCACCTGCCTGGGTATTTTGTACCATCGGGCACTCCACCCCCACAACTCCCAATTGGTAATAGGTCAGTTGTAGAGCGAATGGAGAGTTTACCATACCTGGGCAGTGTGCTCATGACCGGCTCCGGTTTAACAGCAGAGGTCTCACTCCGAATCAGTAGAGAGGCATTATCTTTTCATCAGTTGCGTAACGCTGTGTGGAAGATACCTGGTCTGTCGCTCCACACGACGCTTCAGGTGTTCTCAGCCACAGTCATTTCCTCCCTTCTCTATGCTTGCGAAACGTGGACCCCCCTAACCAGGCTGGATTGAGTGAGGAGCTCACAAATCTTTGAAAGATCTGAACAAAGTTCCATCGGTAAGCTCCTCTGGCAGGCAAGGCTGCGTTGGCTGGGTCATGTAGCCCGCATGCCCAGC
>CM025657.2:0-22362 GCA_014621495.2 Entosphenus tridentatus
AACTGCAGCGCCACCGTGTGGCCACCATGTGATACAACTCCAGCGCCCCCGTGTGGCCACCACGTGATACAACTCCAGCGCCCCCGTGTGGCCACCACGTGATACAACAGCAACGCCCCCGTGTGGCCAACACGTGATACAACTGCAGCGCCCCCGTGTGGCCACCGTGATACAACCGCAGTGCCCCCGTGTGGCCAACACGTGATACAACTGCAGCGCCACCGTGTGGCCACCACGTGATACAACTGCAGCTGTATCCCCAACCATGGGGAGACAACCATCTGAGGACCAAATCAAAACCATCATCCTTGCCATACATTGCAGGTGTTACAAAAAAGATTTCCAAAATCTTAAACAAACACAAGATCCAGGTCCGATTAAATACAGTACACAAAATCCGTGATTGATCCCATCTGTGAAGGATGTCATTCCTGACATGCAATACCCTTGTGTCTACAAACTAAGTTGCGTCTGCGGCAGCAGTTACATTGGGGAAACGAAACGACATGTCTCGGACCATGTTTGCAAACACAAGGCAGATTTGAAACACGGCAGAACCAATACCCCTGCCGTGGCTGATCATTGTTATAACGCAGTGGGCTTGCACGATATTGTTTTTTCCGAGACCAAGGTACTCTGCAAACCTTCGGGCTACCATCAAAGATTTGTTCATGAAGCCATCCAGATATATAAACACGGAGACAATTTCAACCGAGAAGATGGGTGTAAGCTGAGCAATCATTGGAAGGACGTTATTAAGCAAGTAAAGTCGTAACTTGCTGTGGTGCTTCCATTCTTCCTGCCGTTTGGCTGTTATCTCCGACTCTCTGAGTTGCATTACCTTGTTGGGTGCCTCTGCATTAATGGGCTGGGGTCTCACTAACATGGCTTATTTACTTTGACATGCTAATCTCTCTCCCCCTAATCTCCCCCATTAACACAACTGATGTGCTTGCGTGCGGGGATGGGACTCCTTTCCAGCTCGGACCCCGCCTGCTTGCCCTTGGCCAACATATATAACCTCTTGTTGTAGCAGCTCTCTCGCTGTTCTTCCTGGTTCAGCAGTTCCACTGCTGGATTATTTTCCCACCTGAGGACAATCGCTTGTGTTGCGATTGAAACGTCGTGATATATTTTTTGTATTTTTCTACCTACGTGACTTTACCGAAAGAACCAAAAAGTATCCAAATAATTTATTCCCAAGGAAAATGTAAGCCTTAATGCAGGGGTGTCCAAACTTTTTGCAAAGAGGGCCAAATTTTATAAAGTGAAGATGCCCGGGGGCCAATAGTTCCTTCTGACATTTTTTTAATCACAAAAGTTACATGAAAATACACACTGTTATAAAACAATTTTCATTGTCACAATTACCTTTATATTTCAAATGACAATGTAACCAAATATAAGCCACTCAGGCAGACGTGAATAACTCTAAAAACACAATTCTGCCTTTCATTCAGTCAAATAACATTGAACAAACTGTATAGAATACCTTAAATTTCCATGAGCTAAATATCTTTGCCTCATGAACATTTTAAACAGGAGTTATAAGTAATGCAAAGTGGTCTGTTATCATTAAACTTTAAAACAAGTGAATTTATGCCCTTGTCTTTTACAAGATCTTTCAGAAAGCAATAGTTTGTGTCACATCTACAGGTACATAACATCAACAGTTATAACCAAATCTTATTCAAGAGTATAATAAAACAAGTGCAATAAGTCCAAGTGCATTAGTGTGCTTTAGGATTTTCACTGTTAATAGGGACAGATGTTACCGTTCAAAACACTCAATTTCAGATTGATCAAGGAACATATAACTTGCTGACACTAATGAGAAGGGTGATACTGAGATCTAGATTTCAGTAAAGAGACCAGGTCTGGCTTGAGGGCAGTGGTTGAGATGCGTAAAATGACACGCAAGTGGGAGTCACTCATCCTTGACCTCAATCGGTTCTTGTTTAAGTTCATGACTGATAATGTTTGCTCACACAAATATGTGGAGCCGAATAAGCTCAGCATTTTCTTAGCGAATGACCGCATTTTTGGAAACCTGCTTTTGTCCAGCTGCCGGTAAAAGTCAACAAGAGAACACTGCTGGTGTTTTCCGCGGCACTCATTGTCACACTGCAGCTCAATGAGCTCCAGCTGCAGCTGTGGAGGAGCATCGTCAGGGTCCACGGAGAAGGGAGAAGAGAAAAGCAACATGTCCTTTTCAATAACTGCAAAGTCCCGAAAGCGTTTGTTAAATTCCACAGAAAGAGATGCGATAGCTGTTGCATAACTCTTCATTTGCGCACCGATGTTGTCCTGTGGGAAACTGTCAATGACCTCTTTCAAAGCTGGGAAGTGCGCGGTGCAGGGCTCTGTTTGGGACAAGTGTCTTTGGAAAAGTTGCAGTTTGGTTCCAAAGGCCTTGATGTGAGCGTATAGCTGGCTCACCACTGCATCTTTTCCTTAAAGATTAACATTCAGCGCATTCAGATGCTTCGTTATGTCAACCAAAAAAGCCAGATTTGCCAGCCATACAGGATCGGGCAGTTCTTCCATTGGTTGTCTCTTCTCACCCAAAAAATGTCCAATTTCCTCTTTGAGAGAGAAAAATCGCTGCAGTGCGGACCCCCGACTTAGCCAACTCACATTGTTGTGATATATTACGTCACCGTATTCAGCCTGGATGTCACGCAAGAACTGCTGAAACTGTCGGTGGTATAGACCTTTAGAGCGAATAGCATTGATTGCATTTGCCACTGGTTTCATAACAGTGTCAAATTTGAGATGTTTGGCGCAGAGAGCCTGCTGGTGAATGATACAGTAAAGTTTAATAGCGTTACCTGCTTCTTCGCTGACTTTATTCCAGATCAGTGTGGACAATCCACTTCGCTCACCAGCCATGGCAGGCACACCATCGGTAATGATCCCAGAAACTTTACTTATGGTAGTTTCATATCATCAACAGCTTCACAAACATAAACGAATAAATCTGTTCCTCTGGTTTGCCTTTTAAGGCTTTTGAGGTCAAGCAACTCCTCTGTCACGTTAATGTTGTCATCAACTCCTCTTAGCTACATACTATTAACATTCCTTCCCTTTATTAATGCTACCCCTATTCCCTCCCTTTGATGCTGCTAATCCTGCATAATGCACGGGCATAATATGACTTTGAAACCCCCCGCCTTCCTCCTACGCATTTCACAAGTAGTGACTAATCCCATATCTGCATTTCCCATAAATATGCTAAATTCCTCTTGATATGCAAATTATTTTGTCAAGGCGCTCTTCCCCCTCCAACCCAGCTTAAATATACGCTCCAAGCCTGGTGGTGTTTCATTCAGACGCTGTCTTTCCGACAGACCTGTTCTTCACCTGAGGACGGCTGCTTGCATTGTGGCCGAAACGTCGTGAGAATAATTTAATTGTTTTATTTTTATTATTTTATTATTTCCCTTCTACGTGACTTTACCGAAAGAACCAAGAAGATGAATCCTTAAACAAGGCAACCGTCTCTTTACAAATTAGACAAACACAATTGCCTCGATGTTCAGTGAAGAAGTATTGTAATTCCCACCGCTCCTGAAAGCGGCGGCCCTCACTGTCAACTTTTCTCTTTTTTTTTGCAGTCGCCATGGCAGAAATGATTCGAGAAGGGTTCGCGGCACGGATGCAGAGCCAGAGAGCATTAGAATGCTGCTGCCACCGTGTGGTGAAAGGAGGAATTGCATCTTTAAAGTTTTATGATTTATTCTGACAGAGCTAGCGAGCCATAAATAACACATTATAAGACCGAAGCTGTGGGCCGTATGAAATCTGACCGCGGGCCGTAGTTGGCCCGCGGGCCGGACTTTGGACATGCCTGCCTTAATGCATCAAACAAGAACCAGTAATATCACTTACAATGGTTCCCACTCATTTTATTTAAAGCAATTACGTTTGAAAGAAATCTTAATCTAAATACAGTACATGGATTATCAACATGATCATGGAAAACCTTAATTCTTAATAATTATTTAAATTGTCTATCATTTCCCCAAGGTTATCCCGATTGTTCCATCAGTGTCACGTCATAAAACACGATATGAATTAAAATTCCTTGCAGAGCTGTGCACCCTTTAGTGTCAAGAGACTGGCCCACGGACAGTTTAGGGTTAGAGACTGGCACGTGGAAAGTTTAGGGTTAATGACTGGCCCCGGAAGGTTTAGATTTAATGACTGACCCGCAGAAGTGAATATCAAATATTTTATCTCTTTAGGCCACCTCTGATCCACAAATGAAACGGCATCACTTCCCAACTCTGTGCACAAAACATTATTCATTAGCATGGTTGGCGACATACGATGCGAAATGAGTGCAAAAAAAATACGTTAAGCAACCATTGTTGACTCAGATGAGGGTATTAACTCACCACATTAGAGAACCCGGTTTAATAACTATTGGCTGCCTAAATTTTAACTCTGAGCCTCCCAGCCACCTCTTCTACCATCCATCATAGTGATGAATAGTGAAAAGGGAATTTAATGATTCCAGCTAAGCCAAAGAGGACTTAAGTCTTGACTGAGGGTTAACATATGCATACATTAGAATTACCTCTACCCCTTTGCATTATTACTACTATACATGTGTAGTGTAATAGCGCTGGCTGTTGGACAGCAGCGGCAGCTGTGGTGGACAGACAGTACACACGCCGGTGAGCATGAGCACGGGTGTGTTGGCAGAGCAGGGGAACGAGGGTAAGGATCACAGAGGACCCCACCTGGAGGCCCCTGGAACCTGCTAGCGGGTTCGAGAAAGGAGGCGTGGTCAGGGCGGAAGCCAGGCCGTACTGGTAGCGTAAAAGGAGCCGAGAGCGGGAGCTTAGGGCTGCCGGTTCTGGGAATGGACTCGTCTCATCGTTGCTGTCGTCAATAATCATCTCTGCTAGATATTGTGCTACGAAGGATAGAAGTTAGCTATATCAGTCAGCACCGTCAGTGTTAAACAGCTCGTGTTGTGTACAGGCTAGGCTTTGCTACTGTGGAAAGTGTGTGAACGAGACCGTGGAAGTTTTAAATAAAGGTGCCTCCTAGAAACTGTCTCTGAATCGGTGACAACTGGCGTCAGAAGTGGTTGGAAAATTCAGTGATTAGTTTACATTGGGTGGAAAGGTGGTGTATTTTTGTAACGTGGGCATCACAACATTAAGAGCCTGGGTTCGATTCCTAATTTTGATGCCTTCCTGTGTGGTTGGTTTGTTGAGAGTGTGAATGAGTGCGTGTGACTATATGCTAGTGTGGAATTTGTAGGTTCTATCCCTGTTCTGCATGGTTTTCCTTCAGATTATGTGGTTTCCTCACGTAGCAAAAACACACACGAATGAAATTGGTTCGAGGCATAACATCTTAAGGCTGAAACATGTACCTACAAATTCCTCAAGTTGGCATTACACACATCAACAGTAACATCGCCACCTATTATGAAACCTTGCTGAACCCTCCTAATAAAGTCCTGAGGCTCAGCGAGGCTTTCCTGAGTAAGCAAAAATAATCATACTACTAATACCTCAATTTTACTTTTGAGGCTCCCGAAGCCCACGTCACCACTCAAAGGGTCACCCACTGCCACTGTAGTTCTATAGCAGACTTAACATGGCGGCCATCAGGGGCTGGTATCGTCCCACGAGGATACAGGGCGAAGGGTGACACCATTGAACAAGTCGCCTTTGCAGCAGTGGCTCCGGTAAAAGCCGAGATATGATACTTGCTGGCATTTCTTTACACAGCTTTTATAGTCAACCTCACCATTAACTGTAAAAATGAGAATTACATATTAGCACGACTGGTTATGTATGGTGCAAAATAAGTTTAACATATATACATACATATGCATATGTGTGGGTTTTGTGTTTATATCGGAGTACGATGTTTCGCCAGAAATTGCAACAGACATCATCAGGCGGACAGCCAAATTTGTGGAGAAATCCTCCCGTTTCGTTCCTTAAATAGAAGGGTAGATATGTCACTTGTGCACCCACCATGTGCAGAGCCTAGAGAGGGGCAGGGGGTATGAGTTAATTAATATAAGGTAATCAGCATACATGATGCATGCACACTGTCTGCTCATTGATCTCCTTCACTGCTGCTGTTTGTGTGCAGGCATGCACCCAAACAATGCATTATTTGATTATTAACCACCATGGGACTGACCCCGGATCCACCAAGGGACCCACCCCAGACCCTCAGTGCGTCTGGGGTGGGACCCCATTACCCATCAAGGGTCCGAGGTGGATCCCTAGGTAATAATAAGAGCAGGGGTTGCCCAGTCTTGTGTGGAGTTAGACTGCGTGTAATTAGCTGCTGGTGCGAATGCTTCACGACACGAAGTCAAGCAAGTCTAGTCTGGTTCTGTGCTAAAACAACCAATCTACAGTTAATAGCTGCAGCGATAACGCACAATACTGACAATGCTTCTGTGAAAGTACAAAAACACATTTATTAAAGTTTAAACCCAACAACGCATCCATGTCTGTCACATTTCAAATTGCAGTTGCCAAAATACTAAAATGAGCGACGGCTGTGGTCTACATTCATTGTAAAGTATTGTTGTACCCTGTGCACTCCCTCTAGCAAGCCCTGACAACCCTCATGGATTACATCTCCCCCCCCCCCCTGGTCTTATCCTCAGGAATAGTCTTATCCTAAGGGATAGTCTTAGGGTGCAACAACAAAAAACCTATTGCCATTTAACGAATTGTGAATAGGAGTCACGATTCAATAATGCTTTTTAAACATTGCAGTGAATGTAAGTGGTCTCTTGTGAAGGAGTCAAGTACAGGCAACACATATAACCTTAAAATATTCTTACACGAGAAATGTAATGTGTGTACAATGCCATTTAGCCTTTTGGGGCGTAGCATTAACATTAATGCTGGATCTGTCCTGGCAATGTTCAGCCTTAAACTGAATTAAAGTCCATTTATTCTTATATGTTAAGCTGCTGATGGGTATGTGCAGCACTGGTAATGCAGCCGTCTCCTAATGCCAGAGGGTGGAATGGTGTCACAGTAGTTAACGCATTGTGCTATGAACCCAGTGACCTCTGTTTGATTTACAGCATCAATGGTGATATCTGTTCTGGTCCTGGGTTCCCTCTTCCACCAAGCCGCACTGATCAGTGTGAAGTATAAACGACACTGCATGAGGAGGCCTTGATCCAGCAGTGGATTGACAAAAGACTGTGAATGATCAATGTTGGATGTAGAAACCGATGGTGTCTCACAGTGCAGTCAGACTGGCTGTACTTAGCAGACTTATCAAGGCCAAAAAAACGATGTCCTGTCTTGACACCAGTGGCAACATCTGGGCCTTCCCTGCATAGTCGGGGAACGCCATGGGCTGCACGGTTGGGTAAGAGTGCTTCCCCTTTGACTCTTCGGTACATTTCGTCACCTCATTCCACACCGTAACAAGTCACTCCTGAATGAAACGCACAGCGAATAGCGATGGGAGTAAGGCCACAGAGAGCTGCCGTGTTCCGCCGCCAGTCACGTACAAAACCCTGAGTTGAAAACGATGAATTCTAGAGCTGCCTATGAGCGACGTGCAAAGGCACTCCGTTACATTATAAAACAACGCCAAACATTAGGTCTTCATAAAATCTGTAGCACGTCAATATATGCCACCACGTGGTCTAAACACAAGAATATTAACTGGTCCAAGGTCATAACAGCAAGGGAACAATAAAAACCTCTCACCAACCACTCTCACCCAATTTGCAAATACCTGTAAATGACATCTAATACTTTTAAAACTATCACTTTTTTTTGCAATGTTTAGCAACTGCCAAAAAAACACTTGAAGGCCTCTGGAATGTATAGATACCACATAAGAAAGCAGGATGTGAAGAACCACCGCTTTCACAATGTAGACGAAGCCAGAGAGACCAAGAGATCCAGGCCATTACGTGTGTACACACAGCATGCATACACATAGTGATATCTCATTGTTATTGACATTAAAGATAAACAATTGTAGTAATTATTTCTAATTAATACAGACAAATTTGGCAGCATGAGCGCCTTCCCCACATGCTGAGAGGCTGTGCTGGGTGGCCAGTAATTATTTGTAATTAGTAATTATGGAGAAGGCCCTCATGCGGAGAGTGGCTCGTGCGGCAGCTCTGGGAACAGCTACAAGTCGCGGGGGTTGTACTCGGGCAGCTTCAAGATCCGTTGCTCGTCATCCTCTCCTTTATCCCGGGCAACCATTAGCGTGAAGGAAAGCCCCATGGCCACCTGTGTCGCAGGGACGGTAAGTCACCACCACCCAGCGAGACAACGCACACACAGTCCTGGTTAATATGCGGCTATCACAAGATTGTAAACACTCACGTGATCGGAAAGTTACAGATCTAGGGGACTGCAAAGAGAAAGTGCTAGAAGGCACACGTTGAGATCATTGGAAACAGGTGGCCGGAAGGCACTGTAATCATTCAATAAAGGACACAAGTGTTATAGTAGAGTGGGGGGGGGGCACTGTCCGATATGGGCGGGGCAAGCGAGTATATGAGGGGGAGTGAGGCGCGCGATCGGGGTGCTTGCTCGGGGAATAATCGACGACCAAGGTGGACGACATCGGGGCTGACTGTTCGAGATCGAAAAAAGTGGAAAGAATCGGGGCTGACTGTTGGAGACTCAACTTGGTGGAAAACATCGGGGAGGAAAATAGCCGTACCAATTATGAGTGTGGCGGTTGTTACACTCAGAACTGTAAATACGTTAAGTTAGAAATAAAGCTTTGCTTCTGCAAAAATGGATGTCTCCAAGGAGCTTCTTTACACAATGATTAGCAGACTAATGGCAGGCTTATGTTGAGTGAACTGCAGTTGAATAACCTTTAAGCAATAGAGTTGTACTTGGAAGTGGAGCACAAAAACAGGACAAAATGTGAAATACAATAACAAAGTTAAGTTAAACTAATATCACAATAATCATTCTATCATTAAACTTTTTTTTATCATATTGTGAAAATTATATCGCTCCAACTCGACATTTTAAAGGCCCCACGAGTGTTTTCCTGAATGTCCAAGTAAAATCTCCCAAAGTTAGAATTTTGTCAAAAGAAGTGAAAGACAATTTCAGTCCTGGGTTGAGCACGGGACAAGGTGCCCCAAGTGACTGTCGGGTCAGAGCACTGAGCCGGGTTTCAGCTGCTGGTGATTAAACCAGAGTAGTGATGGCATGTTCTCAACCTAGTCACTAATGACAAAACAAAAAAATAGCTTTAAGTTTGTTTTGAGCATTTTCAAGTATTTTTTTCTAAACATTTTTAGGGGTTATGAATAAATTAAAGTATTCTACAAATACTATAACATTACTGATCGAATTCTATGTATTTATTGACTTTATTTTACCAAGTGAGAACACATTGCGACAACTAAATCTCTTGTGCAAGGGTAACCTGGGTAAACAAGTGACTAACACGAGCACACACGCACTGTAGAGCTCACAGCCAAAGAGTTGAATCGTGGCCTATGCCACCGCCCCCACCTGCTCAATGTAGATACCATCCAAGGGCTTCACCTCCTTGGCAATGGTAGATGATTTCTGTTTTCCGTCACCATACCCCTGTGACGGAGGCAGAAAGCAAAGACATTAGAATTATGTCAGAGGTTCCTTTATTACAGCATGTAGCCTGTGGTCTCACTGCTGTACCGACGCCTCGGTTCAAACTCCGAAGGTCATCAGCAGTTCCACCACAGGCATGACGATAGCTTCAGCAATAGTGCTTGGCATTAAAAAAGAATATCCAATAATTCAGTTCTTTGTCCAAATGTGTTGCTGCAATTGTTCCATCAGCATTGTCTTACCAGACAAAGGATCGAGTCAGAAAATCTCGCAAAACAGGGCACTCAGTATGTCAGAGAATGACCATGGACAAAAGTTTCCCATACAATCTGCTATGAGGCTGTGACAGTCGAATAGATGTTTTAAAGTCTGACAGATATAATTTAACCAAATCAATTGTAAAAACACATAGTTTTTTTTTGCGAAGCCATGAATCACCAAGCTGAAACCATCAATGTGCTACACTTGAGAACTCAGTTTAATCACGACATCTGGCATCCGGATTGGTACCCAGGATCTTAGTGGTAGCGGCTCATTATCTCAGACTTCTGAGCCACCGATTTCGTTTTAATAATCCAGGCTGCACTTGTACTTCCATTGTCACCCCCGTTGACTGTGAATGTAGACACCATCATGACAGTTTTGTAGTCCTATTCCAGCTTGTTTACATTATGCCGACTCGTTTACAATATTTTCTCGAAATCAAAAGTCTGCAAAAATGCTGAGAATAAACATAGTAGGAGCCACAGGCGAATGGGTAAGTGCTTAAAGGTGTCAACACACACTTGTGGACATGCGTGTGTAAGGGATGTGTGTGTGTGTACACGGCAAAACAACCCCCTACCTCCTCGCGGTGCCGGACGGGCAACTCTGTCGTGGACAGTGCTGTGGGGGGAGGGCCAATGCCCATTGGCCTCTCCCCTCATGGCGTCTGTGACCACCAGTGGCTAAACGGGGGCTCTGGCGGGTGCGAGGGGCTGGTAACCCCTCCACCTTCAATTCATTACCACGAAACCACGACTTAAACATAAATATGTCCCTCCCTTCTCTACGCTTGCGAAACGTGGACCCCCCCTCATGGAGCATCTTCGCCGGTTGGAAACATTTAGGCTGGCCTGCCTACGATCCATCCTGGGTTTAACCAGGCTGGATTGTGTGAGGAGCTCACAAATCCTTGAAAGATTTGGGCAAAGTCCCATCGGTGAGCTCCTCCGGCAGGCAAGGCTGCGTTGGCTGGGTCATTAGGCCGCATGCCCAGCCACCGCATGCCTACAGCTTTTGTTTGGCCGGATCGAGGGGGCTAAACGGGCGCGGCACGGGCTAGAGAAGAGATGAAATAATGTGGTACAGGAGGACGTGGAGCTGAGTGGACTTGCCAATGACTGGTACCAGCGGTGTCAAGATCGGCCTCTGTGGAGGAGGCTCGTGGGGGACGCTACTGGGCAGTTGGAGGCAATCGCCCTCCAACAACAACGGAGGGCAGAGGAGCGACGCTCCCAACGGGTGGAGCGCCGGGTGGCTAAAGCACAGCAAGTTGGCACAGTAGGTGGCACAGGTGGTGCATCAGCCAGTCATCTCGATCATCTCAGTCAGTCGACCCGTGGCACCTGGGTCTGCCCCGTGACCTCCTGCCAGCGGGCGTTCGACACTTCACGTGACCTCAAGGTGCACATGGCCTGGCACAAGCGTCGTGGTGACGTCACCGCCACTTAGTGGCGAATGGCGGTTGTTGTTATTGTATTGGTGCTTGTGTGTGTGGGCATGTGTGTAGGTGTGTGTGTGTAGGCATGTATGAACGAGCGTGCATGTGTGCATGCGTGCGAGTGCGTGCATACCAGTTCCCCAAAAGCAGGAGATGGACCCCAGCTTATGGTACTCTCATCAGCCGCCACCATAACGCTGCTCTTCCTGACACCACACAGGATCAAGCACACCGCCTTACTTGTCAACCATAAAGCACAAATGTATATAATAAAACATTCTGCCAGTGTAATATGAAGCAGGTAGTGGTCTGGGCTGGTTTTTACCCGCATGCCAGACTGCGTATCTTCCATCCGGCGAGGTCCATCACGGGCTTGGGGTACATGGTGGACTCGCGCATGGTGCTTGAGGTACCCCAGAAATAGAGTGCCCCTGCGTACAGCCACAGCGGACAACACACAACACACGGCATATGTCGCCTATCACAGCAGGAGTTATATACACCACTCTACCATCGCTCCCTCGATCTCACCGCCACCCCTCCAGGCGTACACCGGTCTTGCTTAGTGCACACACCAGTCTCGATGATGGCGAAGGAGCAGCTGCAGCCGGCATGCACGCTCGCGGCGCCCCGGCCGGGGAAGTCAAACATCTTGACGAGTCGAGGCAGCATCTCGTCCTTTTGCTCTGAGTGGCCGAGCCGACCGTAGCCTCCGAATCCCCAGGAGAACACACGGCGCTGGCTGTCTCGCACCAGCTGCTCACACACACACAGAGACGAGGGTATCCTGTGTAGCTTTTAAAATACTGTTAGGATAATAGCTGTTATGAAGCACCTATTAACGCAAAGCACTGTGAACCCAGAATGGATATGAAAAGATCGTGTCAATTATTTACACCTTTCAATTACTCACAAATTATTGAGATACTCAGAGCAACATCACCCCCTCCTGAGAAAAGACTGCAGACTGCATCTGTGAAACAGAGCACCTTCCTCGTGATAGCCATGTGCTATACAAATGGCGCAAACATCGAATGTACTCGTGAACGGATGTGATCTGGTAAAGAGAAGCGTGTGAAATCTTGCCGTGTGGTTGGACCCGCAGGCGATGTCGGTGACGCACACGGCCGGCACGGTGTTCACCTTCCCGTCACGCGTGCGCTCTGTGAACACTAGCACGCGGCGCGGTGCCAACTCGCACACAAACTCCAGCCGGTTGGAGCACGCGAGGAAGCGGCCGTCCGTGTTGTGGCCTGCACACCCCGTGTAGTCAACGCTATTCATCTCTTACAAACGGCAGTAGTCATCATCGGACATGATCTATCCAAGTTTGAAGGCCTCCTCAGCCTATTGCCATCTATTATTGACGGACAGCAAGGTGACACGGTGGAAACGCTTGTTCCACAAAGCAAGAAGTTCCTAGTTCAATACCTGACTTGGGCTCATTTCTGTCTGGAGTTTTTATATTCTCCCCCTGTTCTGCATGCTTCCCTCTGGGTTCTGTGGTTTCCTCCCATGCTAAACACAATGCAGCTGGTATTAGCCAAAATATCCCAATGCTGAAAAAAAACCTGAAAATTACTCAAATAAAGAATAAACACAGCAATATTGCCCCTACTGTGAAAACTTGGCAGGACATGTCTAGAAAAAGAACCTTGAGACTCAGTGAGGCTTTCCTGGACAAACAAGCATTGGAATGAGTACTATACTGAAGAAATCAATGGTAGTAGCAATGTGTGAGCTGTAAACACAGCATATCAAATAACTAACAAGTTATAATATTCATTAAAAGAGAGATGCATTTAGGTTCCGTTTTGCACGAGTATAACGCATTCCGGCACCACCGCGCCACGTACCCAGCTGTCCATACTCTGGGCAGCCGAATGAGTACAGATTACCCTTGCAGTCCACCAGCATGCTGAACTCTGCTCCACAAGCCACCTTTACCACCGGCTGTCCGCTGTACACAATCTTAAGGGCGAGCAGCACAATCATTAATACAGGAGGAACACGTGTGCAGTTATGTATTCTCCGTGTGGCCGAGGACGCGTGTGGGGTTCTTTGCACCATGAGGCGGTGACGCAGCCCAGTAGTAGTGCATTTGCTGCTTCTTGTCGTTGTTCAGCAGATCGCCCTGGTTAATACTGCAGTTGTCCATAAAACTTTTTTTTGGGTTAGATCACGTAAATATAAATGCGTTGTTAAACCCACCACCACCCAACACAGCCAATTAGTATGGTTTGTCATGTAAACAAAACTTGCAAATTAGTTACTACTTCAGCACACCGGTGTTGGAGAGTAAACCCACAACATTTACAATTAGAGTATGCCGTTTTGCTGGTGATTACAACCAGCTTCATCAGGCAATTGATCCTTATGGCGGTACCCCGGGGTACCAAATAATACAAAATGGCCGAGGCAATTAAATATTTTATTTCTGGAACACTATTTTTTCGAGGGGTTTACTTAACTCCGCGACTGGGGTACCAATCAATCCGAAATCAGGTGCTACTCCGCGATGTCGAAATGCAGAGAGGACGATTGCGCTGAAACCCTGAACGCTCGTACGCACCGTAGTGGTGCATCGTGTACAGCTCGTCGAGAGGAGTCCATTGCCGCATCGCCGACCATCAACAGACTACAAATGACTCCATCCCGGACATTATACGATAGCCGAGGTACTATGGTACCCCGGGATACCACCATAAGGTTCAATTAGCCAAAAGCCGTGTAGCGGAATAATTTCTCCTGTGGCCAATACTATGCTGGTCAGAAGGGACGAATCATCAGCATAAGACTAAAATAAAAATATTAAATACTCACAAACACAGCTGCCGGCAGTTGCAGAACATGCGTGCCAACAAGGACATTCAATTGATTTGAATAATTTTGATGTTTTGTGTAAAATGTATTATTACTGGCCAAGATTAGGGAATATTTAGAAATTTAGACAAATAGAAATAATTGTAACCCTTCTGATAGCTCAAAGTGCTGTTTGGAAGTGCATTATCAATACATCAAACCAGCAATATGTACCACATATTCTCAGATCAAAACAATGTATGTTGATCATAATGTATGTTCTTTCGCACAGTGCATAGCCAACCATGGCTAATCGGAAGTGCAGGGGGGGGCGATAGCAAACTAAACATAAAAGCATTCAATTGTGTGTTGATTAATTGTGAGCAATCAATGATAGGTACTGCATATTATATGCATATTCGCAGATCAACATAATGTATGTACAACAAAATAAATATAAAAGCATTCCACTGTAAAGTTGATTCACCCAACCAATAATAGGTACTGTATATTCTCAGATGAACATGATCTATTGGAATTTATGACTACATTAACCACCCTCTGATCTTTGCAACTGATAAATAAAGGTGAAATAATCACCCATGCTCTATTTAAGACTTTGCCACAATTTTGGATAATCACCTGATGAAGCTGTTGTAATCACCAGCGAAGCGTCGTACTCGAATTGTAAATGCTCTGTGTTTACTCTCCAACACACAAGCGGTGTGCTGAAGTACTAATTGACACGTTTTGTTTACGTGACAAATCTTACTAATTGGCTGCGTTGGGTGGTGGCGGGTTTGACGACACATTTACATTTACACAATCTAAACCAAAAAAACATTATTTTGGATATTGGTTGTGAAATCCTACGTGTTCAACAAACTCCAGTTAAATTAACCATAATATACGATGTGACGTCTACTTTACAGAGGACGTTAAAGATCCTCTGATGTAATTAAAAGAATCAGCCATTGTGTTCTGGCGCAGCAAGTCATCCCCAATTGTGAAAACTTGGTAGAACCCTCCTGAAATAGTACTGAGGCTTTCTGGATAAACGGGTGTAATAATAATGATGTACGGTGTGGTACACGTGTATGGCACTATGCTATAGAGAAGTTACCATTCCCCTTCTTGCTTTTCACTTAATATTGGTGAATGATAGCACTTTAAGTGACTGAAGAGGTCACATGAACCCATTACATACAACACACGGATTGAAATATTGATTCTCACACGCATGATTCAATGCACATATCGTAAACATGAGAATGCATGCAAATTGGGGCAAGGATACAACGCGAGGCCCAAACTGTTCTACCTGCTTGGGCGTTGGCATGGCATTACTCTTTGTGCCGAGCCCCAGCTGTCCCAGGTGATTTTCTCCAAACGCCAGCACCACCCCAGTCTCTGCAAAACAGTATCTTGTGCGTCGGCATGGCTACTCCAACTCTACTCCAAAAAGAAATAAGCAGACAACAGCCCTCCTACCCATATCTGTCTCTCTAGAGGCAGCGCATTTTACAATTGTTGGTCTATGGTTCGAATCAGGCGCCTGCCCTGGCTATGATTGCGGGTGTAACAGACATTATGATGCACCATCTGCTTCACAGTGCACTATAAAGATCCTCCAATGCAATTTGCAAGAGTAAGCTGTTGTGTGCAGGCATCAGTCTAAATTTTCCAAATACAGAAATTACCCAAAAATTACTTAATTGAAATACACAACAATCATAGCCTCTACTGACAGATGAAATACCCCAGGTCACTCTTGACCTCGTTAAACAAAATAAACTTGACCACACGGCCATTTGGGAGTGATTTCTTCAGCAGCATTGGTTGAATACAAGTAAACGCTGGACTGGTTTTGACATTCAGCGTCTCATCAGCATCGTCAGGCTTGCATAAGACAATGCTGGTAAAATGTCACGTGTTTATAGATAACGGCCTCTGTTAGATATGGGTTCTCGTTAATGAGGAAGGTTGGTACGTTGGGCTCAAGATAAATAGCAAAACAAAAGTCACGTACAATATATTTACTCGGCAAGACGACGTCCACCGCAGTGATAAGACCATTGAATTCAGTTCTTTTGCAAAAGCAAGATGAACTGTGGCATTTTAAGATTATGAGAAATGTCAACTGCTTGGGGAGGTCTTCATTCAGCATTGAATAGATCATGGACAATGATGAGGAACTTGAATTGACACCGACAAAAGGTGCCTAGGCTTGTGAAATCACGTACGAATGTGGAACGACATGAATGAGACTTGTCAGGGCTATGGCTGTGGCATGCGCCGACTGCTGACCGGTAATGCAGAGAGTGTGGCTCCGCCCACACGCTGCCGCCACGACCGTGAACTTGAAGAGCGCGTCCACAGGCCGCGGGGCCTCCACGCGCTTCAAGTCCCCGTGCCCCAGCTGGCCTTTATCTCCTCGGCCTAGAAAATGCAACACAGCATCCACGACCACCATCCTCCACCACACCTCTGCTCGTAAATATTTTATTTCTACCTACGTGACTTTACCGAAAGAACCAAAGAGTATGGATTCCTGCAGTCACAAAAGCTTCAAACAAGATTAAAGTCCAACTCTTTCACTTGGACACATACTGTGAATGATGACAAGACAACTGCACTAGTGAACCATGAATGTTAGTTATGTATATAATAAAGGTTGCGTGTATGACAAACTTCTGCACAGCCTTATACATACACAGAGGGCACATACATTGCGCTCTTAGACTCGCCATCAAGGGTGGCAGTACGGTACAGTACAAAATTATGGTATTGTGGCATTTTTTGGTTAAGTACAGGATGATAATATGGTACAATATTTTTTTATCAGGTAAGGTATGGGACAAAAGTCCGGTATTTTTTTTCACACCCTTTTCATATTATTTTCATACCAATTCAAGTGATCAATGAATTGAAAGCTAAGCTTCTAAATTTCTCATAACCATTCTACTCTCGTCTTTAAAGGCGCCGACAAGCATTGAACACATCAGTTATCAAAATTAAAACGGCAGGCAAGATTCCTTTCTCAAAATGCCACTTACCATTGATAACGGATGATAATTATAAAAGTTTTAAAATCAATATTTCTAAATTATGATATTTTGGATTAAAATGTTTATCAATTCGAAAAAAAACTAATATTCGTTTCCAGATGTGTTTTCTTAAGCATAAGGAACTTTCTAAAAAAAAAAAATCAAGCAAAACGATATTATTAGAAGCTTGCTTGTCACCTTTCCCTTTTTTTCACCTTATCTCCATATATATAAAAGGCAAAGTTGTGATTATGTGTGTCTGTTCAAAATGTTTATCATACTTCCCGACATGCAACAAACTTGAAATTTACCATATGGGTACTTTCCAGACTGTACACCATGCAAACATAAAAATAAAAAACATTTAGGGGAGGGGGGGAGCTCAATAATGCATATATTTTTTGCACGGCAAGTGACCTGTGACGTCAAATCTGTCATGTGACCCGCGCATGTGGAAGCGTAACGCATGTGGAAGCGTAACGCTGTGCGACGAACCCGGCTACCCGAGTTCGATTCCCACTCACGACCACCACCGGTGACGATTATTTGAACCGGTCCTGGGCCTCCCATAGGTCGACTCAGCCTCAAACGAATAACTGGTGTGATGTGTGAACATCACCACTGGGGAGACAAAGGCGGCCCGGCGTGGTTAATCCAAGCCCCGGGCGAAGCCGAGTAGTAAAGCTAGTGTATTATATAAGGTACGAAATGCTACTGGTACGGTAGGAAAAATGTCTCAAAAGGTACGATAATTTTTTTAAACATACCCTACGAAAAATGTTTGAGTACAGAATATGAAAAAAATACTGTACTGTACTGCCACCCTTGCTCACCATCATAGAAGGTAAACCTTTCAAGCACATTCTCTCCCCCTTACTCTCTCAATAAACAGCAGCAGCCATTCACCACCAAGTGGTGGTAACATCACCACCACACTTTTTTCAAACTTCAAATGTTAAGATCTTGCAGACAGGTCATGAAATATACCAATATGTTTCGGGTTAATGTAATACGGTGACTGGCAGATGTACCACCTGGGATCCCAATGTGTCCAGATCTTTCGAGTATCTGCAAATGCCTCAGACAATCCAGCCTAGGTAAAACCAAGATGGATTGTAAACAGGCCGCCAGTGTTTCAAACTTGCGCAGGTGACCCTGTAAAGGGGTTCATGTTTCACAAGCCTAGAGAAAACATGGTATGTGACAAAGAAGACCCAGAGCTTCGTATGGAGTGACAGGCCAGGCAATTGTCACAGCATTACACAGACAATGACATGATAATGCTGCTTAACTGATTTAAGAGCGTGAGCTCCACTGCCAAACCAGACCACATGCCAAAAGATAGCCTTAACAGATTTTTGGGGCAAATGTTGTTAGTGAACACCTATGAGGGCTGGCATGACACACATGGGGTTGGGTGGCCAACAACACGCCCGGCCATCTTTGTCTCTTGACTGGCGATGTTTACACATTGTACAAGGTACTCATTTGAGGTTGAGTCGACCTAGGGAAGGCCAAGGAACAGTTCAGATAATCGTCATTGGTGTGGGCCATGAGCGGGAATCAAACTGGTGTTGAAGGGTTCATAGAAAAACGTGAAAACCGCTACACTACCCCACATACCCTCTCCTTCTTACACAAATTCACCTCAATGACAAATACCAAAAACAAATCTCTCACACTCAGACGCCCTCTCTTACGAACCCCATGTGTAGACCTGCCCGAGATCGGTGAGAAGCAGACAGTGGCAGGCCGTTGGGCCCGACACCACACTGCTCACATGCACCTTGGCCAGACAGCCGTAGCGGTGCGGCCCCCACAGGGAAACTCCCAGGTTCTTGTACGCAACTGCGGTGAAACAACAACAACTTCAATGTATAGAACGTCTTCATACGACTGCATCTCAAGACACTTCACATCGTGAAGAACAATGTTAGGGTGGTGGGGGGGATGAGAAAAATGGTAGAGCAGACTTTCCTTAACCCTGCTTACTTGCTTGGTTGACAGATGAAGGTTTTGTTATTTTGTTCCCAACAATCTTCGTAAACAATGTAATGTGTGATAGGAAATTCATGTGTATGTAGTTCTTAAAGTAAATTCTACCATGTCTAGATCACAAATTCCCAATCTGTGTTCCGTAGACCCTAGGCAAGGTGGGAACCCTTGCAGATACGATTTTGCTCATAAAACCAAATGTTTTGCTGCATGGTGATTTCGCGAGTTTTTTGGAGGGTTAGCAATGGCCCGTGGGTCCAGAGACATTGCAAACACTAAATAAACAAGATGGGAACACAGGAGACACAGCCAGCACAGAAAAATAAAGCAACGAAGAAGGGGGAAAAGCGGAAAGGGGCAAATGGCATAGCGCACCAGAGGCGGTCTGAGACACTGCTTACCATGTTGCTTGGGCACATCCTTGCGGCCAATCAGGTCCCAATTGGTCGCTCCGCAGATCAGCAGCTGCCCGGACACTTGAGCCCCTTTCAGCAGCTGGAACACAACGTGGCTTGGTCCTTTTTTTGTTTTTAAAACACAGTTGATGAGCACAGGCCCACAACCCCAAAACGTCAAGCACCCAATAATAAATAGCACTCTCAAAGTTGTAATAGAAAAGAGTTGACAGGTTTCTTGAATTGAATAAGGTCATAAAAGCTTTGGAAAGAGACAATGGGAGCGAATTAGACAGTGAAAGTGTGTGGACGAGACTAAGCAGTCCTGTTTATCAACTTGACCAATCTGTTAGCAGGTTTCCAGATTCACTGTTTTAATGAAACACTTGAATCACCGTTTGTTTGAATGAAAGTTCCTTGTAAAATATTTATGGGACCTCATTGCCAGCATCCAAAAAATTATGAAAAATAAGAATAGGTGTTACCCTTTCTGGCAATAAACAGCTGTTAAGATGTTCAAACACCAAAGATACCCTTTGCAAGGCATCAAGTCTGCATTAACCACACATGCTTGTGGCAAAACATGTGTAGCGAGTTCCCAGGGAGACAGACGACGTAGTTGAGGCACACTCTTTTATTTAACCAAAAGGCGGTAACAATACTTGAAGAGGTAACGGCCCCTTCACCCGTACTCAATGGGAAACACCCCTGTAGCACTATCCCCTGACTGTCCTATTCCCAGTCCTCCGCTATGAGTGCTAGGGGAGGCTATCTGATCTGGCCCTGGTCAAGCACGGATCCCAGCACCCAGCCAGTCAGACCGGCTCTTACAAGAGCAGCGGTCCTGGAGCTCTTGGGGCCGCGCCACTGGCTTGCCCTGCTCGGCCCTGACAAGGACAGCGAGCCAGGGGAGTCCCAGGGCCTATTCTGCCGGTCTTCAGTCTTCACTGGTAAGCTTCTAACACACTGGCCTCGAGCCCTCTGGCTCCCCGCCTTTTGTAGGAATCCTCTCCGAGGGGTGGGACTATGGGGGATCACAGCGCCCCCATGGCCCCGCAGGGTTAACCGATGCGGACGTGGATGTAGACACCCGTGTGTGGGTGCAGACACCCTTGTGTTTCTGTCCGCCTTTCTCTCCGTAACAACCGTTACACATGCAACCATTATCTGATGTATGCATTGTCTTTGAAACTGATTGGTCTACACCAGAGACAGCCTTCTTTATGGCCTTGTCTCATCAGTGTTAAGAGCCATAAGTGTTCTGATACTTACATTGGCTTTGTTACTGTGCGCCTTTCGGCATTCTCTGGTCTAAGACTCTCTCTGGTGCAGGCCAATCCGTTTCAAACACAGTGCATATATTATCAGAAGCATGTTTGTTTGCATGTTTTGCCACAAGTACGTGTGGTTAATGCAGACTTGATGCCTTGCAAAAGGTATGTGGTGTCTGAACATCTTAACACCTGCTATATTGCCAGAAAGGGTAAAATATTGTTATTTTTCATCCTTGTAAAATGTATAGCAAGGAAAATATCCATGTTCGAACAGGAAACCAATATACGATTCTTTATTTTGTGAAATACATTTTAAAATATATATTTGATACATACATTTTATTCGCATTAAGACAGACGTGACGGATTCCATCCCATCAAGCACTTATAACCAGAACGTCAGTAAAGTATTTGCCGTCTGAACCAATTAATCATCAGCCATGATCCAATCTGCTGCTGGGTGAAGCCTTCCCGCACCTCGGATTAGCACGGTTGGCTACATACGGTGCGAAAGAAGTTCAACATACATCTCCAAGCCTCCAACTTTCACGATCCTCCTGTTATACAACAACCTGCGCAGCAGCTGCACCTGGATGGATTTCATGGCTCCATCTCCTCGGCGGGTTTCCTCCTGGACGCGTCGAGTTCCTTGGCTGCTGCCACTCAGTGTTGTTCCTAAACATCGCGTCCGTGACCGGCGCTGCTCCAGCTCCCTCACTTCTGTTAACAGCTCGGATGATGTCCTCAACCTGCGTGTTCTCTCTCATCAATGTCCATTTCCTGTCGCTCACTGCAATCCCAAGCATGCATCTACCCATACTTCTTGGCGTACCTTCCAGTTGGTGTTCTGTATTGTTGTTGCAGTCACCATCGTGAATGTTTCATTCAAAGCCTGTACGTGTTTCTAAAGTTAATAAAATACTTTAATGTAATGAATGAAACGCGTCATCAAAGGCGTGAATGACATCGCGAAATGATTTCCGTAGTGAATCAGTCAAACTGCTAATGAATGAATACAATAAAAATTGACCGAGCTAAGAGTTGGGCACACAAAGCTCAGGCCCGCCGCGGAGCCTCGGCCTTTCCTGGCAACGCAGTCCAACGGGAGCGAGGCCCGCGGCGGAGCGAGAGCGGCACGCGGCCTCGCCGCGGCCTTCCAGGCCTTGCCCGGGGCGAGTCGGCACCAGCACCGGGGAGGCCAAAGCGGTCGGGAGCGGTGCCGACCACTCCTCGTGAGCACCGTCCCCACCTCAATCGGCGCCCGTCTCCGCGTCGTTCTTACCACCGTCTCCCGGGGCCCGAACGGCGTCTCCGGGGCCGCGTTGTGGACCTCCTCCTCCCCCGCATCCTCCCCGGACTCCCCGTGCAGCTCCTGGGCTCGGGCTCGCCCCGCGCTCCCCCGGCGGCCGCGCTTCGCGCTCGGCCGCGACTGAGGCTGAAGCTTCCTGCGCGGCGGCATCGCGGAATGAAGAGACGGGGGGGGCAGAGGGGAGGGGGGGGGTGGGGGGGGGCCGCGGGGGGGGCGGGGAGGGGGGGGGGGGGCGGGGGGGG
>CM025657.2:22762-105424 GCA_014621495.2 Entosphenus tridentatus
AAGATCGAATGGCCCTATGAGAGCCTGGTGAATTTTAGAGAGAGAAAGTTTGAGAAAATAAAATTTAGCAAATGCTTTTGGAAATGTAATGTAATGCAACACAGAGAGTCGGCTAACACACAGTTAATGCATAGCCTGGTTGATTGCGATCTCCAAAGATTGGTAAATTTGAAGTTAGATGAGGAATAGAAAACGTCCTCACCGTAGTGCAATGCCGAGCATATTCTTGTGCAACGCACAGTTCCTGGTTAACAAGTTGGATGGTGTGCGAGCCAGGAAAGAATTCCAACGGGAGAGGCTCAATGGAAACATCCCGGACGCAGCCATCGGACTAACAGGCTTCTCTTTTTCGCCACGATCGGACTTTGGACAGTGGGAAAACAAAAGGTGGCGGATTGTATGTGATGCTCAACTCATCTTGGTGTAACGTGAGTAATGTCTCCATCAAAACGTCTTTGTGTTCACCAGATGCAGAGTTTGTGATCCTATCATGCCGCCCTCATTACCTCCCGAGATAATTTCATGTGCTTGTTTTAGTCGCTGTGTACGTCCCTCCGAGCGCCAACACCACGCCAGCTATGGACGTATTACACAAATCAATCTCTGCACTGAGAACCAAACATCCGGACGCTGCTGTGATTGTAATTGGGGCCTTTAACAGAGCGAACCTTAGGAGTGGACTCCAACAGTTTTACCAACATGTGAAATGCAACTCCAGAGGAGACGTCATCTTGGATCACTGTTATTCAATGCTGAAAGACTTCTACAAGGCGTTCCACGCCCACCGCTCGAGAAGTCCGACCACATTGTCATCTTGCTGCTGCCAAAGTACCGCCCTCGCGTAAACAGACAGGCTTCCACTACAAGAGTAGTCCAATGCTGGTCAGAAGAAGCAGAGGACAGACTCACAGATGGCTTGGAGGATACAGACTGGGATATGTTTAGGGATGCGGTCAACAACAAAGTGGAGGAATTTGCATCGACAGCGCTAGATCATATCAAGTTCTGCTTGGACGTTGCTGTGCAAACAAACACTGTCCGTTCTTACCCAAATGACAACCCCTGGGTAAAAAACGTAGCAGTAAAAGCAGCACTGAAGGACCGAGACAAAGCATGCAAATCCAGAGACCCCACCGAAATCAGGAGGACCAAATACGTGGTCCGAAAATCCATCACGGCGGGCAAGAGAAATACAGGAAGAAGTTGGAGGCCCTGTACCGTAACTCCAACTCTAGGTACCTGTGGCGCGGATTACAGTCCATCATAAACAACAATGGGACAATAAGCTGCGAGGCAATCAACAATGCCTCCCTCCCCGACCAGCTCAACACATTGTTCGAGGCAAACACAGCTATCCCTGCACCCCCAGATCCACAGTCCCCCCACCTCCCCCTACATCCCCCACCTCCGTCTTCCCCCCCATCGCACCGACCACAGCTCCCCTGCAGGCGTCCTTAGGCTCAACAGAGGCGAGGTGACAGAGATCCTCCGGCAGATTGACATACACAAGGCAGCCGGCCCTACCGAGGTACCGGGCGTGTCCTCAGGGCATGCTCACCCCAGCTGGCCCCGTGTTAACAGACATCTTCAACCTTTCCCTCACCCAGGCTGTCGTTCCAACATGCCTCAAGACGTCTACGATCATTCCCCAAAAAGGCCAAAATTACGTGCCTAACTACAGACCCGTAGCGCTCACCCCCATCATCATGAAGTACTTCAAGAGAGCAATCAATAAACACATCTGCTCCATCCTACTAGATACACTGGACCCCTTGAAGTTTGCGTATCGCAGTAACAGGTGCATGGACGACGCTATTGCTATTACATTGCATAAGGCACTGTCCCACCTGGAGGTGAAGCAGGGTAGCTATGTGAGAATGCTGTTTTATCGATTACAGCTCAGCATTCAATACCATAGTGCCCTCCATCCTAATCTCCAAACTGGAGGCCTTGGATGTGAACGCCACCCTCTGCAGGTGGGTGCTGGACTTTCTAACAGGAAGACCTAAGGCAGTAAAGGTGGGCAATAACATCTCAACTTACCTGACCGTCAACATAGGTGCCCCCAAAGGATGTGTGCTTAGCCCCCTCCTGAACTCCATCTACACTATCGACTGTGCAGCCAGGAATAGCTCCAACGCCATCAAGTTCTCCGACGACACGACAGTGGTGGGCCTGATCACCAACGACACCACAGCTTACATGGATGAGGTGACGGTACTCTCGACGTGGTGTCAAGGGAACAACCTTGAGCTCGATACTCTTTGATTCTTTCGGTAAAGTCATGTAGGTTAAAAAAAAGAATAGATGACGATGTTTCGATCACCACACAAGCAATCGTCTTCAGGTGGGAGCTTGCTTGTGTGGCGATCGAAACGTTGTGATCTATTATTTTTCTACCTACGTGACTTTACCGAAAGAACCAAAGAGTATGGATTCCTGCAGTCACGAAAGCTTTAAATCAAGCTTCAGCTCAATGTCGGCAAAACTAAGGAGCTGATTCTGGACATCAGGAAGAGGGGTAAGCAGGTGTCACTAACCAATCAACGAGGCCTCAGTGGAGCGGGTCAACAGCTTCAAATTCCTCAGAGTTCACATATCAGAGGACCTGAAATGGTCCCGGTACATGGATACACTGGTGAAGTCCCAGCAGCACCTTTATAACCTTAGAAGGCTGAGCGTCTGTACAGGCGCTTGTTGCTGATACAGTCACGATTCCCCCAGGAGAGCAGATGCTCATTCCCCTACTGTTGCGTAAGCCGCTCGATCATGAGGCCACCGAGGGGGGGTATCGTGTTGGCTCCATCCAATAGAGCGGGCCGGGTAATGGCACTCGTGGGAGCGCAGATGCTCGTGTCACGGGATCGGCAGTCCTTTATTCAGGTGTTAAATGTTGGGCCTGACGCGTCAGTTATTCAGGTGGGTATGGTGCTCGCTCACGCGTCGGCTGCGGTGGTTCAGAGTGATATTACCGGGGACGTTGGCGGTTCGCATAGTGCCGTGTGCGCATGGCCAGGCGATAATAATTGAGCGGATGCTATTTGTGACGAGAACCGGGATCTGTCCGCCAGCCAGAGGTCCGCGTTGCGGGAGTTGCTTATTGAATTCTGGAACGTGTTCAGCCACGGTAAATTTGATCTGGGTCGCACGACCCTCTTGAGCCACCACATTGATACCGGTGACTCTCCCCTGATCCGGCAGAACCCTTAACCGGTTGAGCCCGGCTGAGGAGCACATATGAGTCTCTGTCGACGAAATGTTGGCTGCCGACGTCATATCCCCGTCCACGAGTCCATGGGGTGCTCCGATAGTGCTGGTAAAGAAGCACGACGGGAGTCTGCGCTTTTGCGTAGACTTCCGCAAACTCAATCAAATTTCTGTGGCGGACGCGTATCCCCTGCCCCGTATGGATGATTCACTGGACACATTGGCGGGGGCACAATTCTCTACGCTCGACCTCCTTTCGGGGTTCTGGCAGTTGCCCCTCGATTGCTCCAGGCCTAAGACAGTTTTCCGGACGCCGCAAGGGTTGTTCGAGTTCAATAGACTCCCGATGGGCTTACATTCGGTCCCGGCTACTTTACAAAGGTTAATGGAGTTGGTTTTGGCGGGACTCCAGTGGGACTCCTGCCTGATATATTTAGATGACGTTATTGTATTCAGTCGAACGTTTGAGTAACATCTTGTCGGACTCTGCAGTTTTTCTCAAAATGCGACAGGCTAATCTCAAGTTCGAACCCCAAAAGTGCCATTTGTTTCAGAAATCAGTACGATACCTCGAGCACATCATCAGCGAATCCAGTCGTCGTGTATCGGGCAAGCAGTGGGTCCCTGGTGATAGGACTTGGCTGCACTGTCCACAGGTGCCTATTGGCGTTTCGCCTAAGCTGTACAAGCCCTGGCGAGGGCCGGTCGAGGTGGTGCAGGCCGACCGGCCTCAATGCGTTAAGATTCGGTTCGGCCGCCGGACTTGGTTTATAAACCCGTCGCGACTGAAACCGTTTGTGCAACCCCGCCGTGTTAACTCATCTCCCATCCCCGAGGGCCGAATGTCTGGTGTGCGGGGCGAGATGGGGGGCACGCCGAGAGGTGGTACCGCCCGCAGGATCGGAGCTCGTGATCCCCTCGGTGCCGACGGGGGCTGCTTCTCCTCATGTTCCGCTGGATGCGGACGACCGACAGCCCACCATCCACACCGCAGTCCCCGATGGGGCAGCCGCAAACACCCGCCTGCATTGACGCTTACCCCGGACCTCCCAGGGTGCTGAGGCCCGGCCACACCCACTCGTTCATGGACCACATGGTTCAAATAACACTATCACACATTGCAAGTTGTTCTTGTGTGCGTGCTTTTCTTCCCCCGCAGCGGTTCGTTAGTGGTCATCGGGTTGCTAGTGCGGGGTGCCTCAGGGTTGGATGTTGTTTATTGTTGTTGTTGTATGATTGGTGTTATTGCAGTTATCGTGTTGTCGTCCGGGGTTCTTCCAATAGATACATATGTTTCTCACGTTATTTATTCATGTTGCTTGTTGAGAGGCACAGTTTGTTCGGGTTAATCACCGGACACGTGACCGGATCAAGGTGGAGGCAGGGGGCCTCAGGGGGACCTTGGGGGCCACGAGGCCAGAGCCTTCGAGGGTTCCCGAAGGGGGCGTGGCCAGGCCTCACCCCGGCCACGCCGAGGCGCATATAAGATTGTAACTTTTTTTTATTTTAAACACGTATGACGCACGCAATTATACTGGGTTGAAGTGGCGCAAGTTGATATAATTATAAAAATACATGAGAGACAAAGACATGGAAAGAGATAGAGAGATGCAGATAGATATACAGAGCAACATGGAAAAAATCAGTAGATAAGAGGGACAGGCAGAGATATGGAGACAGAGAAATTGGACAAAAGCCATAAGGAGATAGATACAAAGGGATAGATATACAGTAAACCCTCTATCCACAAAGGTTGCGTTCTGGAAAACGCTCGTGAATGCAGAAAACTTGTTCCAATGGGAAAAATGGGGTTACGTTCCTAGTATGCGAGTGAATATGGGGGGGGGGGGAATGCTAAGTTTAATGAAAAGTACTACAATAAATAATATATTAGACAGAACAATGTGTTTTTTTATCACTTTTGATGATTTGATGACGATGGAGGTGATAGTGAGGAACTCAGGACGACTCCTCGGGAGATGCATGTATTTGTTAACAACACAGTCATCATTTTAGCACTGGGGAGTGTTATAGCTGCAACACTTTCCCCGATTTAATTCGTGTTCTTTTTAAAATGGACCTCAGTCGACTAATTTAAACCAAAATGTATTAGTCGACTAAGTATAAAGTAGAAATCCGAGTTCAGAGTGGGATTACTGCGAGACGGAGGACGGAACGGGCAGCCGAGGGGGGGGGTGTGCCTAATCTCTGCAGAGCTTGAAATGTTAAATTCTGTGTGCACCTCCAAGTATCAGTGGCCTGGCACTACATACACTCGTGAATACTGGAGTCCCAGCGGGTCGCAAATAGGGAATAAGTAGACATTTAGTGACTCGCGAATATGCAAAACTCGTGAATCCAGAACTCACGGATAAAGGGTTTACTGGATGGAGATAAGACAGACACACAAAGTGTAATAATACTCAGAATGCACCCAAGGACTCAGAAACCATAATAAAAACTGTAATAAAGGGATATACAACTACTCTTTGGTTTTTTTGGAAAAGTCACGAAGAAAGAAAATAAAATAAATAATAGAATAAAACGTTTCGATTGCAACACAAGCAACCATCATCAGGTCGAACTAAATTTGAGAGAGAGACAAAACAAACAAGGAGACAGACACAAGCAGAGAGAGACACACCATAGACACACAGACCCAATGCCTCTGTGTCGAGGCCTTAAATAGAGGGGGGGGGCAGAGAGATGTGGGTCTGCTGGGGCAGCTGCTGGAGCAGAGAAATTAGCATGTCAATGAATCCGCCCCGAAGCGACCTCAGGAGAGAAAGATCGAATGGCCCTGAGAGCCTTGTAAATTTTTCAGAGAAATAGGCAGTTTGAGAAAACGAAATTTAGCTAATTTTGGGGAAATGTAACGCAACACAGAGTCGGCTAGCACACAGTTAACGCTTAGCCTGGTTGATTACAATCTCCAAAGATTGCTAAAATTTAAAGTGTGAAATTTGACAGAAAGAAAAAAACGTACATCCTCCCCGTAGAGGTGGTTCAAACTTGATATGAAGCTTTCGTGACTGCAGGAATTACTCTTTGATTCTTTTGGTAAAGTCACGTAGAAAGAAAATAAATTAAATACAATTTTAGGGAGAGAAATAGGCCGTTTGAGAAAACAAACTTAGAAAAAAAAATTGTACCTGATGACGGTTGCTTGTGTTGCAATCGAATCGTCGCATTATAGTATTTAATTTATTTTCCTTTTATGCGACTTTACCGGAAGAACCAAAGAGTAATTCCTGCAGTCATGAAAGCTTCATATCAAGTTTGGATATACAACTACCTTGTGTAAAACACCGATATCTATTAAAAAGGTCCAATTAGCAGTTCGCTACATACGCTGCGAAATAAGTTCATCATGCATACTACACATATAGGTCATGCCGCGAAAAAGGATGGCGGACTTTAATGCACGTTCCAGTGAAAAGTGGCGCGCAGTGCCGTCTTCGTATTGGCCTGTGGAGAAGTTCCTGCCTTCTCAAAGTCCAGTGCTTTTTTGTTGAATTACTAAATCTCTTACCTGACAATAATGCCCATAGGCTTAGTTTGGGCCTTAAAGGAGAATCATTAAATGCAATGGCATACATTCAATAATTTAATGATTTATGTTTTGGCACTTTCAATTTCTGTAACGGTTGTTTTTTCACCAATTAATATTTGCTTCATTGCTGTACTTGGTGTTTTATGCTGTTACTTGTCATTTTGGTGGCCCAGGTCACTCTTGAATATTCAATTCATCCCGGTCTCCTGCGTCCTTCCCAGGTTAAATAAAATGAAGAGTTTGCTCTTATATACTGTATCGCCAAGCTTTGACGTGCTCTCTGCTAATGACTGATTTACGATGTCAGCATTGGGATACCCATCCCAAAATGATTCCACACCACACAGCCCAACCACAAGAAATGCATCCCCTCTGCTTGACACTCGCTTCTGAACACACACAAAAAACACCGATCACAAGCTCATTGAAAAAAGCGCATGATATTTTGGCTGTTATGGTGTCTAAAAATAAAAGGCATCGTTATTTTACAATCGGTACAATATCCTATTGAAGCGTAAAAAATAAGGCAAGAAAAACTGACATCACAGATAAGACACTGGCCATCCTGTGCGGGTGTCCACACAATGGGAATGCTGGTCAAATGCGCGCACGCCACACTTACACACTGGCAAAGGTGTGGTCCACTAAACACAGAACACGTAACACTGCCGTGCCGATCAAGCGCCGGCACGAGGGACGGTGCGACCAATTGTGGCACAGCTCGCGATGGTTCAATGCACTTGCTGCACAGAACATTCACTAGAAATATAAACAAGACGGTGTTGATCACACACACACACTATGCACACGAGTAATACTGCTGGTAAAGCTGAGCACTATGGTGTTTACTTTGCTGAGCGTGGGAAACTCGGAGGCCTCTCACTGCTGCTTGCAGTTTTCTTTCTTGCTCCGACTTCGGTCTTCACCCTCTCCTGTCAGCACTCTCCCTCCTCTCTCCCACCTCGGCCCTTGATCTCTTGCATCCCAGGCAGCTGCCTCTTCTGGTTCCACCGGCTGGCTCCCGTGAGTGTCATCTCTCGACCAGCTCCGGTTGACATGATGTTCATCGCTGGCTGTGTGTGCGGGTGGGCTGCCAATAGGATGGCCTTGTGTTCGGTCTACAAGGGACACAGCCAAGTGTTTCAAGTTTGTTTAACCAGGCGATGACTCAAGAGACTGCGATTGTCTCATTTGAAGAGTGACTGACCTGGGTCACCAAAATGACAAAAGAAATAACATAAAAACAAAGCACAACAATGAGGCAAATATAAATCAGAGCAAAAACCACCAAATATACAGGGTGTTTCAAAAATATGGACCCGATTTGAAATCGCTATATCTCTGCAACCACGAACCACCCATGAATTAAACTCTTACCACTTGAAAGGGCGGGGCATAGAGTTTCAAATGATTAATGCTAGATGCCTCTCTCAGCGCACAAACAGCCCCAAGCCTCAGTCATTCGCAAGATGGTGACACAAGGCGTTTTGCGTTCTGCAGTTCAGCAAGACTGAATCCGTAACTGCGGTGCAGCGTGCGTTTCAACGGCGTTTTGATCCACCAATGTCAAAGAGCATTCCTCGTTGGTAGCGACAATTTGAGGAAACAGGCTGTTTATGTAAGTGGAAGAGCACAGGGCGACCACGCACCTCAGAGGAAAACGTGAGAAGAGAGGCGTTTGGGACGAATTCAACTATCTTCTCGATGTTGTCCGTACAGCAGGTGGAGGGCACAGAGCATTTATAAAATGGTTAGTAAAACTTGATAACTTATTAAACCATTTGTAACTTTTAGTGTAATTGTAACATGTTGCCATCGTAAAATACAGGTAGTCCTCGACTTACGATGGAGATGCGTTACGACAACCCCATCGTAGGTCAAAAATATCGTAAGTCGAAGATGGCCTAGCCTGCCCAGGAGTCTTAAAGAATGGTGATAATTTAGCAAAACAGAGCAATTTACAGTACCGTACTGTATAAACTATATACTGTATGTATTTATTAATTGCAATACTCTATTGCACAGTAAAATACAAGGTCAATTCTTCGCCCACCTATATGAACTGCAATTTAATAGAAAGGTGGGAGATGCGTACATCCCGGCAGTGTCCCAACGTACAGTATCGTACCTCGTACGCTGCTGCGTTTGCCTGCCGCGCGAAATTTGAAATATTTAACAATTTTGTCGTATCGCTATCGCCATCGTAAGTCGGACCATCATAACTCAGGGACTATCTGTATACTGCTTTGAAATTGGGTCAATCTTTTGAAACACCTTAAACTAGAGACCACCAAATACAAGAAAATGAGCAAACAATTTCTCCTGCACACTCTCCACATACATTTTTTTTATAAAGTATTTTTACACAACCCATCGCCGCACGGCTTAAATGGGAATGCATAATATCAGCAGTATTGATTCAAGACAAGCAAACTGGGGACAGGTTTAAACATTCAGTGTCTCATCAGCAGTCAAGCTTGCTTAAATCAATGCTCTTGAACTGCCAATCCTACAGGCAAGGATGCTTTGTTTCCGATTTGGATCCTAGTTCAACAAAAAATAATAGAACACAACTCATGGTAAAGCCCAGGGTGGGTTGTAGGCAGGCTATCCTGGATTTTTCAAACCGACGTAGATGTTCCATCAAAGGGGTCCAAGTTTTGCAAGCATAGATAAGCGAGGACATAACTATGGCTGAGAGGACATAACTATGGCTGAGAAGACACGGAGCTTCGGATGGAGCGATAGGCCAGGTAGCTTCTACACATTTGTTATGCAGCTGATGGAAAGGTGCCGCTCGTCTGATTCGGAGTGAGACCTCCACTGCCAAACCGGAGTTTGCCATAAGCACACTGGCTAGGTACAAAAACGTCTCCACTCTCCCCACAACTACCCCATCACTCTTGAGGAGCAGAGGGGGTGGAGCATTCGATAATAAATACCTAGGCACGTGCTTATTTTTTGTGGGGCTTATGGCAAGACAGAGACAGACACACAGATGCAGTCACAAAGGCAAACTTCCCTCCTTTAGCCTTTATCAGACTGTTGAGGCAAGTGCTGTTTGCGAGCATCTATTAAGGCCAGCACCGCACACGAGGGCGTAAGTGGCCAGCATTTCACCCGGCCGCCTTTGTCTCCCAAATATGATGTCAATAGACTGCACCAGGTACTTATTTAAGGCTGAGTTGACCTACAGGAGGCCCAGGACCAGTTCAGATATTCGTCATCAATGGTGGTTGTAAGCAGGCATGAAACTCAGGTGGCCGGGTTAGTTGCAGTGTGCTCACGGCTATACTCCCGCTCCCCACAGACACACACAGAGAAACACAATGCACAGGCACACACAGCTACACACACGAAACGTACCGTGCGAGGGGGGCGCGGCAGGGCGGGGCGGCCTCTTCATTGGTCGCTTATCAAACGTCGGGTCCAGCTCCTCCGCAATGTTCTTTGGTGGAGGCGGCCTGCAGAGCCACAATAATTATGCCAATGTTCATGTTTTGTTGAAATCCAGACTGCCTCTTAAGAGGAAATCATCAATAATTTCCTGCTTAAATTAAGCGTTAAAACGGTGCTCAACAACAGTTTAAAGCTCCGAGCTAACGGTAGAAATTACACATGCATATGGCAGAGATGAGTCTATCCATAGGAAAACCACTGTGGGTTTCCCACCAACATTATCAACCCATGACCTTTCCACTGATACATGAAGGCATCCCCAAGCTCTGACAATCTCTTACGGTCTTGCGATTAAACAATCCATCTGGGTGCAGCACATGAGCTCATCTTATTGCTCCATCTCCGTAGTGGACATCCTTTTCGGCATTGTTCCATTTGGCTGCTACTCAGTCTCTAGTCTTGACCACCAACCAGCATCCCATATCGTGATTTCTTTTTCCCAAGCCAATTTTTATTAAGGCAATAAGATGTCTTTTCCAAGACCAAGGTGCTCTGCAAACCTTCTGGCTACCATCAAAGGTTTGTACACGAAGCCATCCAGATATACAAACACAGACATAACTTCAACCGTGATGATGGGTACAAACTGAGTAATCATTGGAAAGATGTAATTAACCATGTGAAAAAGATTTAACTACACATTTTTGGACCATCTTATTTGACAGGCACTATTCTACTTTACCGAGTATTGACATCCCCAGTGTTTAACAGTACTCTCCTTTTTGTATTTGGATTGTCAACCAACACCAGGTAAAACAACATGTGCACCTATTGTTCTCTTTTAGCCCCGCCCACCCCCCCAACACGTTCCATTCATTGGCTACCATATTGAGATAAGCCCCTCCTCCCCCCCTTAACTTGTATTTAAGAGCTTGTATCTTGGAATATTGCCTCACTTGATACAGTAAATCTAGCTGTGACGGTCCCACCTGATGACGGAGACTTGTGTTGCCTCCGAAACGTCGTGATTTATAATTTTATTTATATTATTTTTATTTTTACCTACGTGACTTTACCGAAAAAACCTAAAAGTATGAATCCTTGCAGTCACGAAAGCTTCAAATCTAGAATCAATAAGATGTATCTAACGTGCATTGATTCTCTAATCCAAGTTTGTGTTTCTCAGTATAATTCCAAGCATTTAGTGCTCCATACTTCCTTGTATGTCTGTGTACTTGTCAGTTTCTATTTAATTTTCCTTGGCAATATCCATGTTTATGATTCAAGTCATAGCAGGTGATATCAACAGGTATTAGCTTAGCAATATTGCTTATAGCCTTACATTGCTTTTTTAGGGGCGGTTACACAAATTTCTTAGAAAGAGCTTTGGGAAAATGGATGATGGAGAGGGGGGGGGATTTCCAGAGTGGAGAAGGGCGGGGGGATTTCCAGAGTGGAGAAGGGCAAGGAATAAGCCAAAATAAGTGTTGTGACCTGCAGTGTGGTGGTTGACCACTGTGGATGAGAATAAACAATTGGTCTGGTAGACCAAGCCAACATTGCAGGAATCATTGTGCGAAGCTCACGGAAACAATAACCATGGTAATATTGACAAATAAGTGATTGAGGCCACAACTGGTTGCCAGAGTGAATTTGTGAGATCTGGGGGAGCGGGGGAGCAGGGTGAGAAGCAGCAGGGAGAGGGGGACCTGAAAGAGGGGAAGCAGAGAGAGAGGGGGGGGAGAGGAAGTGCGCTCACCTTGGCGGTCTTCTCTGGGAATCGCCACCGCTTCTCTCATCAGCAGTCCTCACAGACACAGGCTCTCTTCTCTCCCTTCCCGGGGTTCTCTCTCCGTGCATCTCCCTCCCCCCCTCCCTATATCCCCGTGCCTCCATATGTCTCTCATGATCACTCTCCTTACTCAGATCCCTGTGTCTGTCTCTCAGCCTCTCCTGCTCTCTCCTCTCACCAGTGTCAATCTCCTTCCTCGCCTCTCTCTCCCTTTGCCATTCGATCTCTTTACGCGGGTCACCGTGTCTCTCCCTCCTTGCTCGCTCCTCCCTCTCTCGTTCCCACTCTTGTCTCTCCCTCCCCGCTTCCCTCTCCCGCACCCACTCGCTCTCCTTTCTTGGGTCTCTGTGTCTCTCTTTTTCCATCTCTCCTTTCTCTCTCGCCCTCACCGATGTCTTCTCTTTTTGTTTGAGACTCTTTAGTTCCTTCTCTTGGATAAACTTGGCGATTTCCTGGGATAGAAACAGAGACACGTGTTTTATATTATTCAGTGTATAAACACTCGAGTTGGCCAAACAGCCCAGTATAGGATCCCAGAGCATGGGCAATCATCGCCGCTTGTCTGTGGCTTCCCGCACCTGTGCCAAAACTAAGCGTGTTAAGTTCTACAGCAATTTGAGAAGACAACTACCATGAATGCCGCTGTATAACAAAATAAACCACGATCATTAATACATACGCCGTAGAAATCGAATTCATAACTTATTTCTTTGGAAATACACGACGATATACTTAATACATCTTGAATTGTAAAACCTAATGAAAATAATTCCAAAAGAAAACTTAAACAGAGAAAAGATTAAGTTTTCATAAAAGCAAACGGATGTCGATTCACAAATCACAGGTGAGATGTGAAGTTGGTTCAGATAACTTGCTTACCTCATCCTGAGCCAATACTGCAGCCCTGAGCCCCGCATCGGCTGCCCGGTGAGCCTTCCATGCCCTCTGGGGAGAAATGCAAACAGGACAAGACTTGCATTTGCGTAAAGGGATAAAAACAAATAATACACAACCAAGGGATTTCATAAGCAACCAAGGTCTTCTCCAAAAGCTTTTGTAGAAATTGTTGATATGAAAATAAAGAAATAAAACATTACAACCCTTGTTAAACCAGATGTTTAAAACCTGGCCCATTCTTCTTCTTTCGTATGGTGTAGAGCAACAACTACAATTTCACATTCAAGTGGTCAAGCCAGATCACCATGTCAGGAGCAGCAACCCATGATGCCGGCACACAATTGCTTACTCTTCTTCCAATGACATCACAGGACCTTAAACGTCCAATGTGAACCAGGTAGCGCAAAGTACGTTATGGTTAATATCCAATCAGTATTAACCAGGGTGGCCTTCTGGATACAAAGCACAAACACCGCTGCAACAAACAGCGTTCACACTGCCGCTAGGCACTTTACCACCTCATCGTTTCTAATGAAGCGTCGTCACAGGTTCTGACTCGGCCGCTTCACCTGCTCCTCCTGCTGCTGCAGTCTCCTTGCCAGCTCCGCATCGTCAAGCTCAATCTCCTCAGTCATCCCCTCTTCCACATAGCCCACTTGGTCCCGTACTAGTAAAGCACACAGACCCACACAACACTAGTTTGTTTATTTAAAATTCCCTTGAGATGGAACACTTCTTTTGCAAGGGTATCCAGGGTGCTGGGTGTTGTGCAACCGCACCACTGCAATTAACACGAACACACTCACACGGCCATACACACTTACATTGCAAACACGACACTCAAAAACTTTTAATCTACAAATTATTCAATGAACATGACAGCTAGCCAAACACAACGACATTCGTTATTAAATGGTGGAAACTGCCAGTTCATATAGAATGTACTCCAGCTGTAACAGCTGCACATCTTATGTAAGTGAGAATTAGGGTCAAGGCACTCATGTCTTTTGTCAGCCGTTGGGGTTTAAAGATGCAACCCTTATTTAAAATACAAAAATCAAAGTGGTGCCCTGTTCAAATGAGCATTGAGGCAGTGCATCTCCCATTTACAGCCAGTGGTGGAAACACCACTTTCCTATAGCTGGAGCAAGGCAATCCATAGGACAAACACTGTTGGCTTCCCTCTATGCGGTACAGGCAGTCTTCGCGCTGCTCGTTGAACAGCACTTGCCCCAACAGTCTGTTAAGGCCATACAAACGATTGTTGTCGTTGGGGTGTGTGCGTGTCTTTGTGTGTGCTCCCGTGTGTGTATGTGTGCCCCGTGTGTGTATGTGTGCGTGCAATTGTGGGGACCCACTGCCCTTCTTCAGACAAGCAAGCCAGCAGCAGGACTCAAGGTAAATTAATATAAAACAGGTTTTTTTTCTATTTATGTTACCTAATTTAGTTTTATTGACTATACAATATATTTTTTACAATATTTTTTCTAAATTAGGAGTTCAACACTGCTTCCAAATTTGTTGAACTGTAACACATTTCATAACCCTGACGATGTGGGCATTTAAAAACAGTGTATTAGTGTTTCGACTTACAAATGGGTCTCGGGAACGAAACAGATTTGTAAGGCGAGGACTGCCTGTATTTACTACTATATTTACCCAAGAGTGTCAGTGCGTAACGCGCGTGACGACACTCCACGTCGACCAGCCCCCCTCATTAATAATCATGAACAAGTTACATCCTCCATATGGACCCATCCCTCGTTAATAATCATGAGCGGGTGACGTCCTCCAAATGGACACCCCCCCCCCCTCCATTGACGTCACTCCACATGGGAGGGGGGGCGAGGCACCTCCTCCCCCCTCCTCAGCGTCAACTTATAACCCTCACTACAAAGGCAGAACCTTAACGTCACGCGATTTCCGTAAAGCTATTGAGACGTAAGGACGTCATGATGAACAAGGGATTATAACCTTTAAAATGAAATAGGTCTGTCACCGCGGCCTTACAAATTGCACACGAATAGATGCAATGAATATCACGTCGCGGTCTGCTTTTCGCTTGCAAGTTTCAGATTTACTGCAATACAGCCGTCCTTGAACAGGCAAAAGCATGTATATTTTATTGACCCCAGAGGGTTGGTGGACTGAATCAACCCCCCAAACAGAATTCCAACTCGCAACTTTGCAATTGCAAGCTGCTCCCACTACCACTGAGCCACGCAGCCGGATTTTAAATCAGGGGTGTGCTCAATCATATATACGGATTGATTTACATGGATTCGGAAAGATTAGATTCGTGCATAATAATGTGTGGAGGAATGTTATGCTCATTTTATGCAAATTATATGGTCAATTAGGTAAATTAAGAGAACACAACTGCATTAATGGAAGAAAATTATACAAACAAGACAGATTTTTTTTATGCATTTGTATAATTGTATTGTTACACTTGTTTAGCAAGGAAAGTCTCAGACAAGACTTTTTGAAAAGTGTCCTGATAAGTGTTTGCAGTCAAGGGCGATGATTGCTATTTTCAAATGAAAGTTATTTGTGGATAATTTGGCAACTTTGGACCATGACACCAACACAATGGCCTACTCTTATTCGAATGACAACAGGATCTAAGGTGCACTGCGAAGCAGAACGAGTGTATCATGGTTAATACACCCACAGTATGGTTAATACATCCGCAGTATTAACCAGGGTAGCCCGTCGGATTCGAAAAGAAAATCTCCGCAAACGAGTGGCAAAGCGCTCCTGCTCGGCCATGTCAGCACCCCTACCACTTGTATGGAGATCAATGCGGGGCCCTTCTCACCTGGGGATGGATGCGCGGCCGAGTCTGCGTGGCGACCTCTACGCTCCCCCTCCTGCAGCCTGCGCGCTACCCTCTGCATCCATACACGCACACACGTTTACATCCCAATGTTACTGGTAGGAACCTCCTGGTTACACAAGGCCACAGGGGATTATTGTGTCCGTCCGTCCATCGTGCATCCAAAAATGGGAGGGGTGGGGCTGGGTGGGGAGGGGCTGGGTGGGGAGGGGAGGGGCTGGGTGGGGAGGGGATGGGTGGGGAGGGGCTGGTCACCCCGTGGTGCCCTTATAAAACTCAACGTTTAACATACTCACGCCGGCTTGTGCCCGCCCTCACAGTCGGCCATATTAGCGGAATACACCACGCCGCCATTGACCCTGGCCATTGAAAGAGCAACCCAACGTTCCTACCAGCTCCCTCCGCAGGAATGTGTTTATAATTAAGTCTGTCTCACGGTCTCAAAGTTAATGAGCCACATCAAGGTGTTTTAGAAGATCGATCACAATTGGTTATGTCATAAAAAAGTTATTTTAAGAAAAAATATATTAAATGGCAATGCTGCTTAAAACAACCGTGCATTACGTTGTTTTTTTGAGCTCGACTGGTGTTCAGTTGAATCGACGCTCATTCCCACTGTAGATCTGTAAAATCTCAGTAGATTGAAAAAAAAAATCCCTGCAGTTATTATCTACATTTCAAGGGCTGGTCTCTCATTCCACCAGAGCGCAGGGAAGTGCTAGCTGTTCTCCTGTCGTCATCATTCGCGATTGACAGCCGAAGACGTTTTAGTAATGAATGTTGAACACCGAGTAACCTAATGGTACCTTAGCTTGGCTCTGCAAGCCTCAGGCAATAAACACAATGAATATTGAGAATCCTTTAGGTGTTTGACCTTCTGTGCACGACTGCACCCTTCGGTAGGTGAACATTGTTTGCGGTGAATTCTAAAGTCCATTTTCTTATTTATAGAACGAAAATGTCAGACAATATAAATTAATACATTGGAATTATACAAAGTAATTGACACCCAAGACTGGCAGATTAATTCCTATTTGCAGGCCAGGAGTTGTATCACCTTGTGCGTACAAGTACAGTGGCCACTGGAGGTATTCTATCAATGTTTGAGACGTGATATAAAGCGCTCTGAGACACCCCGGTACATGGGGCACTATATCAAAAACAAAACACGATCATCATTAAAGGTAATATCTGCCGTTGTAAGCGTGAGCTTTTAGATCACAACGTCTTGCAAGTTGTTGACTCTTGGGAAAGAGATACAATATTTTAATATTTTCTACAGCAGTGGATCCCAAGCCATTCTGGACCCACAGACGAAGTTAACCCTCAATAAATGTCCGCAGACGATCACACACCAATAACAAACTTTTAAAAAATTTAACCTACTTGAAAAGCACCATACATTTTTATTAAAAAGCCATAATAGCAAATGATTTAGATGTCAGGTTTCCTCAGCCTCGATTAAGATTAATTATTTAAGCTTATTCAGCTGTCACTGTGCATGTGACTTCACTAGTTGCTGCTTTAGTCGCCCTCTCCACCCTCTGTAGTCTACGGAGACCAGGTGGACGGAGGACGACTTAAGCAACACCTGGTGATGAAGTCACACACGCAGCCGCACCAGAAATAGGTTTTAAAATGTTTTTTTTGGCTAATCTGAAAAGATGTGCAATGGGCAGTAAAATAGTTTAGTTGTATTGCATAAATAAATCATAGTATCTACAATAGTTCAGCGGGACACCTCCCATGGCCTTGATGTCCACCAGTTTTTGTGGTCCACAGGTTGGGCACAAATGCTCTACATCGCGGGCTTAGTCTAGTCAAACCTACACATGTCTGAACACATCATTATTATTCAATGCATTCACTCAAGCCTCAGCATATACCAAGAGTCCGAGTAGCAAACGGCTTACGCAATTCTACAAATTGGGTACGTCAAGATTCCATACGGGATTTATGCAAGGGGAATTCGTTAATTCCGCCATTACTCACGTCCATGAAACACGTGCCCTCACAAAAATAAACACACACATTATCACAAAGGCAAAGATACCCAGTATAGCCTTTAACAGGCTTTTGGGGAAAGTGCTGTTAGCGAGCACCTAGTGAAGGCTGGAAAAGTACAATAGAGGGTTGGTGGCCAGCACCATGACTGCCTTTGTCTCCCCAGCAGTGATGGTTACACACCACACCAGGTACTCATTTGAGGCCGAGTAAACCTAGGGGAGGGCCCAAGACCAGTTCAGATAATTATCACTGGTGGTGGCCGCGAGCAGGAATCGAAATAAGGTTGCCAGGTTCATAGCGCAGCACGCTAACCACTACACTATTTGCATAGTGGTTAGCGGGTGGCTATGTACGGTGCGAAAGAAGTTTAACATACATACACAACTACTCCCTACAATATACACAGACATACATACACAAACACCCCCCCCCCTGAAACCCACGTACAAATACTCCCCCGTACAGACACACACCGTCATAAACAGACATAGCCTTATAACACACTCTTAGCGAGCACCTATTAAGGCCAGCACGGCACACAATACAAACACACCAGAAAATGCACTCACGTACATAGACATTCCCAGGCAAAGTAACACAATTTAACAATTACATGCACTCGCACACGCAAAAATGCACAAAAAAAATCACACAGCCTGACTAAATGCATGGAGCTATAATGTCACAGCAGCCATATTCCATCAGGATTGTTTTCCTGGCAGCTGATTGGCTGATGTAGGGGGAGTGATGATGCAATCCCTAGCAACCACTGATTGGCATCCATCTTTGCGATCGGTCTGGGATGCAATAAAGATAGTTCAGGTTTCGCACTAAGCGATTTCTGAGCCGATGCGAATTTCTGCCTGTTAAATTTTACACCGTAGGATGATGGTAAACCTGGGTGGTCCAATGGGACTTTTTGTGATGCAGGGCCTACTCCAGCAGGGGCTAGTGCTCAACACGATCATCATTTCCCATGTGCTCAGACCGCAGTGTCACCGTATGTTTGCGTGCACCCACAGCATCCTGCCGCTCTCGCTCCCGACGCTCCTCCTCGCGCGCCCGCTCTTCCTGCTGCTGCAGCTCCATGGCAACGTGAGCATCTCGCTCCTCGCTGAAAACACAGACATCCCCTCAATCAACTGAAAGGCATTCCACCTTCCTCCCTCCTCCTGACTCTCACCCACCCTAATCAGACATACATCCACCACCGTCTCTTCTCACTCCTCACACCAACATCCATCTCGCGCTCTCACTTTACTCCACGCATCCTCACAAAAACAAAGATTGCCATTATAGGCTTAAACTCTTGAGGCAAGTGCTGTTAGTCAGCACCTATAAAGGCCAGTACGGTATACAAGGGGGTGGGAGGCCACCACCACGCCTACACGCCTTTGTCTCGCCAATGGCAATGTTTGCATACCACACCAAGTACTCATTTGAGGCCGATTCGTCCTATAGAAGGCCCAGGACTAGTTCAGATAATCGTCACTGGCTTGGCTGTGAGCGGGAATTGAACTCCGTCACCGGATTCATTGCGCAGCACACTATCCACGACATTACAGCTCCCCACACACAGACATCCCTCACTCCACCCTGGGAACTCCACTGCGCTCTCTCCTCCACCCTCACATGCAAACATCGACTGTTCTCTCTCCCCCATGTCGGCTCCGCTCGTGTTCCTACACTCACATCGTCAGCCGATTTAGACGTTGCCGCTGCGCTTCCGCTTCCTGCAGCTGTCGCGCCAAACGCACGTCGCCCGCCGCGAGGCGGCTCTTCACCACGTTGGAGGCGTAGTGATCCTCAACTGCATGAGAACAGGACACGAGGCTGCTGAGCCACACAAATCACCTCGCGGCTCCCAGAAGTGTAGTAACAATAATATAGTAATAGGTTTTTACCCTTTCAACTGGTACAAAAACTGACACCTTTATACCTATTACTATATTTTGCCACTGGTAAAGGAGGTCTCATAGTGTAAATAATAATATCGTGTTTTCACTATATTATTGTTACCACACTTCTCAGGTTCACATTTGGGGCGCCGATTGTGAGGTCTTCCCAATTCAGGCATTTGCGAGTATTGTTTTAATTTCGGAAACTTTGGACCATCACACGGCACACAATGCTCTAATCTTCTTCGAATGCAGTCAAGAGATCAAAAACATGTTCACCATGAAGCGGATGGCGCGTAGTATTTGACGGTTAATACACTCCACACTTAACTACGGTGGCCTGCCAGATTCAAATCGCGAACCTCTGAAAAAACACAATCTCTTGCCACAAGCACAGATCCATGAACGCACATTTTTGCTGCGATTCGTATTTAGTGGATTCTATTCGTCCTTGAAATTATAATGGATGTATCCAAGTGGATGCGTATCTGCATGCAGACGTACTCTCCTGCTTTTGTAGATGGTGAGCAAGCACTCCATCCTCCAGCACAGAGAATTCTTTCTTTACTGTAACAAAAAAAACACAAAATTACGGACTCGGACACCATGTAATTGAGGACAATTGTTGAACATGAAAAGGGAAAAAAGTTATTGCGAGTTTAGTGTCATCATTTCCAGACCCTTACCATTCACCGGTGAGAAAACAACCGCCGTTCGCCACTAAATAGCGATGATGTCGTCACAGTGCTTGTGCCAGGCTAGGTGCACATTTAGGCCACGTGAAGAATCGAAGGTTTATTTGGCAAGAGGTTACGACACAGAACTTAGACCTGTGCCCCCCACTGTGCCATGTTGCTGCCTCCTAGTCGCCCGCAGCTCGGATCGTTGTCGTGAACGTCGCTCCTCAGCTCACGGCTGTCAGTGGAGGGCGACTGCCTCCTACAATCCAGACGATGGCTCGCCGCAGGTGGCCGCCAGTCTGCACGTCCCAACCGCTCACGCCACACGCTCGCCTTGTAAACAAACGCGGCCTCCATTTCCGCACGCGGAAGTGGGCGCCAAGTGGGGGGGGGGGATCGAGCTGCGACTCTCAGGCGCTGGCCACGATCTCGTCCTGATCTCGTCCTCTCCTCACCTTCCTCCACCTTCGGCAAGTGAGCCTGGTCCACGCTCGCGTCCATGGCCGCCATCCCGCTGCCGCTGATGCTGCCGCTGCCGCCGTCTCCGCTCTCGTCGCTCCTTCTGCTTCGGGCGCGGCCGGAAGCGCCGCGTCGCGTCCGGGTTGAGAGGCGCGTCACTTCCTCTGTGCGTCTCTCGGTAAAGTCACGGGGAGAGAAAATAAATCAAATAATAGAGTCCGACGTTTCGATTGCAACACAAGCAACCGTCATCAGGTAGAACTAAGATTGAGAGAGAGACAAAACACAGGCACGGAGACACACAGACAGACACACAAGCATAGAGAGACATACAGAGAGAGAGACACACAGAGAGAGAGACATACAATATAGACACACAGAGAGAGACACAACACAGAGACACACAGACAGACACACAAGCAGAGAGAGACACACAACATAGACACAGAGACCCAATGCCTCTGTGTCGAGGCCTTAAATAGAGATGGGGGGGGGGCAGAGAGAGAGAGGTGAGTCTGCTGGGGCAACTGCTGGGACAGAGAAATCAGCATGTCAATGAATCCACCCCGAAGCGACCGAGGGAAAGAAGATCGAATGGCCCTATGAGAGCCTGGTGAATTTTAGAGAGAGAAATAGTTTGAGAAAACAAAATTTAGCAAATCTTTTGGAATTGTAATGCAATGCAACACAGAGAGTCGGCTAACACAGTTAACGCATAGCCTGGTTGATTACGTTCTCCAAAGATTGGTAAATTTGAAGTTAAGTGTGAAATTTGACAGAGACACACAGACTTACATTCTCAGACACACAGAGAGAGACAACAACTCACATCCTCCCCGTAGAGGTGGTTCAAACTTGATTTGAAGCTTTCGTGACTGCAGGAATTACTCTTTGGTTCTTTCGGTAAAGTCTCGTCTAGAAAGAAAATAAATTAAGTAATAGAATACGACGTTTCCTCCACTGTGTTTTGTCTCTCTCTCAATTTTAGTTCTAACTGATGACGGTTGCTTGTGTTGCAATCGAAACGTCGTATTCTATTATTTAATGTATTTTCTTTCTACGTGACTTTACCGAAAGAACCAAAGAGTAATTCCTGCAGTCACGAAAGCTTCAAATCAAGCGTCACTTCCGTTTAATTCTGCAATGACGCTATCGCCACTGAAGTCAGAATTAGAATCTGTATTCATAGCGGAGGAATCCGATGAGCTTTGAAGCTCTTTTTAAGAGATTTCCAGTGGGGGCGGGTAGTCACAGGAATGGGAGTCGTCACGGCTCTCCCCGCTGCGTGGTAAACGGTGCAGCAGCGCAGACGAGCAGAGGAACCCTGTGGCCTTACAACTCGTGGGGGCAATTTACATTGTAATGGACAGTTGCATTTTTTCAGTTTCATTTATTTGGTACAGCCCTGTGAGCCATGCGGCTCTTGACCCTGGTGCAACCGCAACAAACAAAAACATGAACAAAGAACATCTTAAAGTGATTACACGCAACAGAAAAATCCAGAAAAAAACAGCAAAGTCTTCCAGAAAAAAATACCGTATATCAACGCTGCGTGCAGAAATCCCAGTGGGATAGTGGGATGCAAGTCAAACAATAACAACCATAAGACAATTTCGATTAAAGCTATCAGGCTAACTCTGTACTACAACAAAAAAGATGGCTAAATCAAAACATTTTCAAAATCACCAAAATAAAGCTATAAATGTAATAGTGATCATAGGAATTGTGATTCAAATTTAACAATAAACGAAAAACATAAAATGTACGACCAAACTTTGCAGCCATAGCTGGCTGCATGAGTCACTCCATAACAGCAGCAGTATCAGTAGCAGTATCAACATTTTTCAATACACTTTAAAATCTGCACACTATAATCAAAACTCAAAATCATACTTTGCAGCGGCCATCCGGAACAATACATTTGATTTCAGGCCATTCTGAATAGCAGTGGCAGCTAGGGGTGTACAACTCCTCTAGAGCAGTTTTGAGTTAAGATCTCACAGGTAGTGATCCAAGTTGCAGTTTATTGGCGATAGCATTCCAGACCCTAGGGGCATCAATAGCAAAGGCATTTGTTCTTCGAAACAGTGAGGAGATCCAGCAGGTAGTCTGCTGACTTTTTTGTAAGTACATCGTAAATAAATAAGATCTGGAAGAATCCAATGAACTATTAAGCTTTTTTTTCATATGTCCAATAGGGGCATGTCAGAAAGTTACAACAAACAATACAAAAACAGGAATGCCCTATGACCACAGTACCACCCCACCAGACACGCGCCTGTACCATACTGTATATGTTTATGTGAATTAATCTACAAAATAAAACTATCTTCAAGGCAACCATCATCAGCAGCATCCATCCTTCGACATGATCACCAAAATAATTCTCACCGCCACCAAAGATCCCCGAAAGACTCACAAGGAGCTAAACCTCACCTTGTCCTTTGATATTGTTTAAGCTTAGGCGTTTCCCCTCCCCAAGACTTCATAAATGCTCAGAAACGCTCTTTCCACCACCACCATCATCGGCACTCCCACCATCATCATCATGGGCAGTGACATTGCCCAGCAGCAGCGCGTTCGCCCTTTGTTGGTTTGAATCCGGAAGACTGCCCTGGTTAATACTGCGGGTATGTTGATCATAAAATAGTACGCTTCACTCACAGCGGATGTTAACGATCCCTGAAGTTATTTAAGAGTAGGCCATTTTGTTGCTGTGTTATCAACCAAAGTTACCAAATTTAGAATTGCACTACGTTCTACATTGCTAAATGAAACAGGATCGATTATTTAATAATAGTTACAATCATATTTTTTTATACAGCATCATGCAAATTATATCTCAGAATGCTGTAGAATTTACACACGGATGTGTAGGAAACGACAGACAAGCGAAAAGGCAGCCAGAGGCTGCACCAACAATTGCCAAGCCCTGTGATATTTTGTTCGTTTCGGCAAGCTCTGTTTTGTTTCACTTGTCTGTGTTTGATAGTTTTTGGGTCGTTCAACCCTACTTTGAACTTTTCAACTCTACCAATGCAGGCGCGCTTGTGAATATGTTACCATGTAAGGATTCGAAAAAATAACAGCCACAGCAGAAACCAACGCGGGAGTTCCGGTCGGATATCAGTCGCTCTTTGGCTGCAGTGTCGACAGAATAAACAAGAAAGTTGAGGAAACCGCTGTTTTTGAGTATTTTTATTTCATCAGCAGCAGTCATGGTCAATCCACTGCTGGATGAAGTCCTCCACAAGCCGCTGCGATGTGGCAATCCATCCCGCGCCTGCATGCGAGCTGATGTCATGGCTCTGTCAACCTGCGTGGATGTATTATTTCGGACGATTCTCTGCTTTGACTGCCATTCCGACAGCAGTGTCAAACATCGTTTGCTGTTGTAACGTGCTGACTTGCCCATACTTGACATCTGTGAAAAATATCTTTAGAGCTCATCGGATTCCTCCAGTTTACACAAGGATTCTAATTCTGAAACATCAGCCATCAATCCCTTCTAGTGGAGTGTCCTGTCTAAGCCCACTCTCTTTAACGGCCAATGTCATGTCTCAAGTTTGTATGCTCATACCTACGAGAATCACCCAGGAATGTCTGTCCTTCACACTCGTGACGTCGCTCCACATCGACCAGCCCCCCTCATTGATATTCATGAGCAGGTTACGTCCTCAAAATGGACACCCCCCACCCTCAATAATCATGAGCGGGTGACATCACTCAATATGGAGTACTCTCCCCCTCACTAATAATCATGCGCAAGTGACGTCGCTCCACATCGAACAGCCCCCCTCATTAATATTCATGAGCAGGTGGCGTCCTCAAAATGGACCCCCCCCCCGCCATTATTATTACCGACTATAATGAGCCAAGCATGTCTGTGTGCGCAACGCTCGTGACGTCACTCCACGTCGACCAGCCCCCCTCATTAATAATTAATCATGAACATGTTACGTCCTCCACATGGACCCCCCCCCCTCATTAATAATCATGAGCAGGTGACGTTGTCCAAATGGACACCCTCCAAAAATTAATATTCATTAGCGGGTGACGTCACTCCACGTGGGGGGCCGAAGGGCCTCCTCTTCCCTCCTCGGCGTCAACTCACAGCCCTCGCTACAAAGGCAGAGCCCTGACGTCACGCGATCTCCGTCACGCTGCTGTTGAGACATCGAAGTAAAAAGGACGTCGTGATGAACAAGGGATTATAACCTTTACATTAAATAGGTCCGTGTCACCGCGCCCTTACAAACTGCACACGCACTGATGCAATGAGTATCACGTCGCGATCTGCTTTTCGCTTGCAAGTTTCAGATTTACTGCAATACACCCGTCCTTGAACGCGCAAAAGGCGAGTTCAACGACAATATGCGACGGAGAAAGCCAAGCACATGAGCCACAGCAGAAAGGAGACGCGCACTTATCAGCAGCCGTGATATACCCACTGTTGGATGAAGGATTCCCCAAGCAATCGCCATCTCTCATGCTCCTGCACAGAAACAAATTTAACTGCTTCATCTCCGTGGTAGACATCCTATCGGATACGTTTTATCCTTTGGCTCACTGATCTCCATTACCGGCCATCATCCCTTTGAGCGATGTGTTCTGGCCAAGTCCATTTACTTTTATAGGGTGGCAGGGTGGCTCTGGTAACGCTTGTGCCTCATGTATCTTGAACTTATTTCGCACCGTAATTATTAAGAAGAGTGGGTTCGATGTCTGACTGAGGTGCTTTTGTGCGGAGTTTGTATATTCTGTATGGGTTTCCTCCGGGTTCTCCGGTTTTTTCCCAAAACTGAAAAACAATCTATCTGGTATTGGCCAAATATTTCAATACTGAAATTGTATTTCCTGGGTAAACAAGGGTAATATTAAAATGCGATCTCTGTAACTGTGTGCGTGTTCTTTCTGTCCCTCAGTGATCTCATGCGCTCGTCTCTCCATGCTTCTTTGCACACTTCGCCTGCGCATGAACCCATGACAAATATGATACCAGCGATACGCGGCGTGGCGGTGATGGCTTCACCGAGCAACCGGAGGATTTACTTTGAGACCGTTTCAAATATTTATAGCCGTTTTGTTTTGCTGTGTAAGAAATAGTAGGCAGCACGGCCAAGACGAATGCATTAATTCACAGCCCTCGTATCATATTCACCCGAGCCACAAGGTCACAGCGAGGCAGGGATGGGGGTTCACACCCATCTCCCCCACATCCTCCCATCATTCATCTCCCCCACATCCTCCCATCATTCATCTCCCCCACTCTTCCCATCGCCCATCTCCACCACATCCCCCCCCCCATCCTCACATCGCCCATCCCCCCCATCCTTCCATCGCCCCCCCATCCTTCCATCGCCCCCCCATCCTCCCATCTCCCCCCCATCCTCCCATCTCCCTCACATCCCGCCATCTCCCAGACATCTTTCCATCACCCATCTCACCCACGTCCTTCACGCTGCATCCCACCTACACCGCTAACATCTCCTCCTCCCTTTCTCCTCCCTCCATACCACCCCATGACGTTCCCCCTCCGCCCTCCGCCCCTCCCCCTGAGTGGCTGAAGGCGGAGCGCAGCACAGAGTCGAAGTTTCACGCGCAGCTGTTGGAGTTTGCACGGTTCCCATCTTCTTCCTGTCCTATCGGCAGAACTTTTACGTCACGCACAGGGTCACACGAAAGTAATTCGCAAAGCCACACAAAGTCAGCCAGCCAGTCACAAAGATATCAGCAAAGCAGCCAACCAGCCAGCAAGGAAGCAGGTCATAAAGCCAGTCACAGAGCCGGCGATCAGCGGACCAGCGAGCCACGAAGCCAACCACAAAGAAAACCTCCCGGTGACAAAGCAAGCCAGACAGCCAGGCAGCCAGCCAGCCAGCCACACAGATTCAAGAAGCAGCGAGCCACCAAGCCCGCTCACGACATACCACAGATTAAACATGCCTGCCGACTACAACGGCTACTGGGCCATGGTGAGCAACGAGAGCTTTGAGGACTACATGAAGGCGCTGGGTGAGTCGCTCTCCGTCTCGCCGTGAAGGCTCCTTCTCAATGGTCCGCGAGCACCGCGTGCCTCTCCGCTGCAGTGCTGTTCGCATTGTCCTCGCTTCTGTGGGGGAGCGTTCAATGGTCACCAGAAATGCATCGTGATGTTTATGTAACTCAATTTTAAATGAATATTTTACTAAAGTAATTTGTACGAGCCGACTTTCAACGCAGAAAATGTATTTTTTATGAATTAATATTTGTGCACTTTTTCGATTTTAGTTTGTAACACGGATATTTTTGCCCTGATTTATATTTGTTGTATTGTAATTGGCGGCCCGCAAGCCATTTTCACGTGACGGTTCGGCCCTCCCTCCCTCAAGCCAGCCAAACTTGATATAATTCAGTATATTATAGTATCATTTATTTTCATGTTCTTATTTTTGTAATTTTGGTGACCTAGGTCACTCTTGCAATGAGACTCCTTTTCTCTTCAGTTATCACCTCGTGAAAAACAACATAAAATGCTTATAAAATATCAGGGTATCGGACATACTCAGACACCATTTATTTTTCATCCACGTTGAGGTTGGGGAAGTGAATTCATATTTGCGCGTCTCAACACATTCCCATACATATGTCATGTTCTCTAAACCGATATTTACCTTCAAAATGGGCCGCCATTTGTATTATTGAAGTGTTGATTGCAAAGTTACCTAATTTATATAAGTGGCCAAATGACATTATTCGTAAAAAAACCTTTTATTTAAGTTGAGTTCTGTATAAACACCAGGCAATAGTGACCAGGAATGTAATCACACACGGACACAAACCCAGCCAGGCGTGTGGTGCTGGCCACAAAAAACACTCATCACTGTGCTGTTCTCAGGCCCGCCACCTTTTCCACAATATACCAAGCCCGAACACATTTCTCAGTCAGCCTATGTCGATCAGAGATGTTTAGTTTAGTGTAATTTAGTTTAACACAATGCCAGTACCAGATCTCGGTACAAATAAATTGTTGCCACCTGAATAGACGCCAATTCCTGGACGATCCGTGCTGATCTCAAACAACTGCTGGCCCTAATAGGTGTTGACTAACTGTGTCAGCTCTCATGCTAGCAGGCAAACATGGATATTTGTGTCTGCGTAATGCCCGGCAGTAGGAGGGAATTAGAGGAAAACAAGAAGAATGGCAACACTGCTGAAATCCTCTTAAACCCTGCTCAATGCGGGACTCGTGATTTATTAAATCTTCTTATTCCTTGAGTACAAAGCCGCGTTGGGGGCGATGGCTCTGTCATGAGGGCCACTTGATTTTATCTGAAGGGAGACGTGGGGGGGGGGGGGGTGCCGTGGCACGGATGGGACACTCTAGGACGCGGATTAGAAAATTAGGAAAATGTTTGGCACCATTCTCCTCTCTGTTGTCACCCAAGAGAAGTGTTGCCTGCACGAGTCAATTAATTTTTACGATTCAGGATGGTGATTTTATTTATTGTGATTTTGCGGCCTCTAGTAGATGAAGGGTTAAAGTTAAACCATTACATACAACATTGAAAGACATCAATGGGTACCTGTGCCATTCAAAGCATGTATCGTGAGCTTCAACATCAATAATAGCTATTGCATTGACACACTGTAACGCCACTTGTCCACTCATTCACTCACCTATCCACCGCTCATTCACCCACAGCATCTATTCATCCACCTATTCACAGGCTCGTCCACCACCTATACACATACTCATCCTCCCACCCATCCACCCACCCCCTTCGATGCATTTCCGAGACTTTATTTCCCTCGGCAGACATCATTCTCTGTGCCATGTGTGTGTGGAGCCCACATCAGTAATTCTTCTAAGCTGCACACACAGGGCGTCTTTCTTTGGTGACCATTGATTGGGACAGGGGGGCCGCTCTCAATACAGCACACAGTGGCCACATTGTGTGCGCTGGCCAGTTCGCCGGGAAAGATTTCACCCCCTACTCTCTGCTCCCAATTATTGAGCTCATTTCGCTCCACTGGCACTGTGACGCGACAGAATGAGTCCATGAAATATGGAGGAATTATGCATGTATGAGCCTAATGTAGCCAATGGGAAGCAATACCACACAATGAACAACTAATGGAAAACATCAATATCAAGTTGTTATGAGTTGGAGCATGAGATCTAGCATGGGGTTGAGAATGAATTCGAAATTGCTATTATGGTACATTGTTATATGGTAGTGAAATGTATAGGGGGATATAAGGATAATAAGGGAAGGATCTTTTACTGAAAACCCGAGAAACATGGAACGTGGTGCAACGTTCGTTCAGCGGATTCAACCACGTGACAACGTTGGCCAAAAGTTGCATGTTTCCTGGAATGGTGCTCAGAGAGTGCTTCTGCATTGTGAGGGCGTGTGCAAGAGTGCATGTGTGGGCAGTCAGTTCCAAGCTGAGGCATAAGCCTAGATATCCACATCGCGTTATAACTAAGGGTTACTTACATTTAAATCTAAATATTGTAACTCGGGGTCAACGTGACTCCCATCTCCGCCACCTGCACAGCGACTCACGTGGTCCCCTGTACTGAATTATGACGTTGACTAGAATTCGCCATATTCTATTTCAATGAATCACTGTTGTCCACATTAAACGTCACTAGAATTGTCACTGGTGGCTTGGACACTTTTGAGAAAAACTGAAAAGTCACTAAAACTACCGAAATTAAGTTGGCAGCACTGGTAGATGCATTGTGGACGCATTGGCCTCGCAATGTGGAAATGACATTCACCAATCTACCCCTAACCCCACCTCTACCTCTAACTCCACTCCTGTTCACTCTATTTTTCCCCATACTGTACCCTGACATCATGCTCATGAATTCAACTATTGCTGCGGCCCATGATCCCCAAAGCAAATGTTGATTGTTGAGCCAAGAGGCTCAACAGTGGAGCGAGCAGCACGCAATTGGAAGGTTGTGAGAGTCGTGGTTGGGGGTTGACTTGGCCCATCATCCATCCGGGTTGATAAAATTAGTACTTTACCACATTATGGTGAAGTCAACAGTGGTCGCCCTGTGGTTCAGGCCACCGTCGATTAGCACGGTGGGCTATGTACGGTGAAAAATAAGTTCAACATACATACAGCCCAGTCCCTGGCACATGAAAGTGGAATTTCCACCACTTGCTCAGGGCTGTAAAGAGGAGTTGAGCACTACCTCAATGCTCATTTGATCAGAAAATCACTGACGTTTTGAGAGGATTTTTTGGAAAAGGTATGTATAGTTTGTTCTCAAACACTCAGGGTGGTGCACTGCTCTGTAAGAGTTCTGAATGGAATTCTTGCATGTTTGGAATTAAATTGGGAAAATGACAAAACAATGTTCCTGAACTCATGCCACCATACTGCACTCCCTCCCATTCCCACAGACATCAACGTGGCCATACGCAAGATTGCAAATCTGTTGAAAATTGATAAGGAAATCACGCAAACGGGCGATCGCATGGTCATCCGCACCATCAGCACCTTCCGCAACTACATCATGGACTTCACCATCGGCCAGGAGTTTGAGGAGGACCTGCGTGGCCTGGATGACCGCAAGTGCATGGTAATTTACAACGCACCTCTGTATCTATGTGTTTATGGTTAATACACCCATAGTATTACCCATTACATATTATGTGCCATGAGCAGGTTTAAGAGCCTGTGACATTCGAAGATTAGGCCATTGTGTGCCATTGTCATGGTCCAAATTTTCCAGATTTGAGACGTTACTCACAAATGATTAAATTGCATAGTAATCGTCACTATGAAAACTTAGCAGAATCCTGAAAAAGAGCCCAGAGACTCAGTGAAGCTTTCGTGGGTATATAAGCGACATTAATAATAAAAGAAAGTCTCACTGATTCTGAAAAATGTTCAGGAGGATCCTGCTACCTTGGGTTGTTTGCCCAAATCTTAAGAAGAAACCAGAGAAAGCCCATGCAAGTGAGGGGATGACAATTCCAGGCCTGCACAGACAGATTCACAACCTCCTTGTTTTGCTGTTGTCTCTCGGTCATGTGTGCGGTGACAGACGACCGTGTCGTGGGAGGGCGACCGCTTGGTGTGTGTGCAGCGTGGGGAGAAGCAGAACCGTGGCTGGACCCACTGGATCGAGGGAGACCACCTCCACCTGGTAGTGACACACAGTAACAACCGCTGACACTCACCACTGAGTGGCGGCGACGTCACCACAGCGCTTGAGCCAGGCTAAGTTGCACTCCGAAGCTATCGTCTGAAAGACTCGCCGCTGCCAGGAGGTCACGGGACAGACTGAGGTGCTATTGGTTAACTGACTGAGATTACCGGTAGCTATGGGTGACTTATATAACGTGGGTTACAAAGTGCTACTCTTGGCTGTTGTCTTATGCTGTATGTTCTCTCTCGTCTCTTTTTGGCTATTGTCTCACGCTGTTCGTTGTCTTATCCCGGGGACACAGGAGATCCGCGTGGAGGGAGTGAAGTGCAAGCAGATCTTCAAAAAGACCAAGTAAAGCAACAGCGATGCTTCGTTTCCAAGGCCATTGGGAACTGTGCTGGCCCAATTCCCACACCTGACCAGGGCTAGGAATCCAGATTTGTACGGCAACCCAACCAGGCTCCTGTGCCCCCAGGCTCTCCGCATGTGCAACACACTTAATTTGGGTGGCAGCGTAGCACTGGTAATACTTGTGCCTCACACCAAGAAGATCCTGGGTTCAATTCCTGACTCGGGTACCTTGCTGTGTGGATTTTGTATGTGTTCCCTCTGTTGTGCATGGGTTTCATTCTGATTCTTCAGTTTTCTCCCACAGGTAAAAAGCCCCATAAAATGTCATTGGTGTTGGTCAAACATCCTAATGTAACAGGACCCTCCTGAAATGAGTCCTCAGTTATCTTAGGTAATTAGTAATCATTATAATTATTGTATTCAGACCGACCCTGGAACCAGTGTTGGCCTCGCGGTGGCAATGTGGAAGTGAGAGCTGTTCTGCGTGATGTAAACATATTAGTTAAACTTCACGGCCACATTACGATTTTTAAAACGTATGGGCTCATGGGTGATGGAAAGTGAGAACACGTGGTGTTTCTGGGCCACATCTGCGGTGTCCTTGGGCCAGAAGCTCCCACTAATTATGGAAACGATGCATGAGTGAGCTCAGAAGCTCACCCAGGCTCACACACAGATATAGACACATAGACAAAAATCATCCATGTAACCTTAACAGACTGTTGTGGTCAGTGCTGTTAGCGGGCACCTGTGAATGCCGGCACGACACACGAACGAGTGGGTGGCCAGTACCGAGACTGACCACCATTGTCTCCACGGTGTTGATGTTTACACCTAGAGGAGGCTCAGTACCATTACAGATACTCACCGGTGATGTTAGCCGTGACTGGGAATTGAACTCGGGTACCTGACGCAACGCGGTAAACAACTGTGAACAACCCCCTGCTGGATGAAGGCCTTCCCAAGCTGCTGACACCTCTCATGATCTTGTGAAGCAACAATCGAAAATAAACACATTTTGTCCAGGAGTTGAGGATATAGTTCTTAAATAATGAATTACAACGTGTATTTCTTTAGTATACCAAGTTAAACGCACAAACTACGGAACATTTTGTCATAAGGTGTTTGATGCAACGAGTTCCAGTACTTTGAAGCTAGGCCTTGTTTAATAGGTGCTTGCTAACAATACTTGCCCCATCATAATCGTCTACAGTGTTGTAATTCTTAGTGCAGCTTAACATCACGATCTTTGTTGTTGTTGTGTGTAGTAAAACACTTTGCTGCTCCTGCTGCATGAGCTAAGCACAGTGTAATTAAAACATGAAGGAGAACGTGTTTATAATGGAGAGTTTGAATGTGCGTGTCCTGGACTTTGTTAACAAGAACACGTTTCTTTACGGTCATAATAATAATTGAGTACATGTGACATCCACCACACCTCATAATGCAAGGCTATCACGAAAGAAGGCACTATGTTTCACATAGAATGAGAATCTTTATTTATACTGGAAGAATCTGATGAGCTATGAAGCTCTTTTTCACAAATGTCCAGTAGGGGCGGGTGAGAAAGTTATAACAACAAACAATACAAAAACAGATTGAAGTGCAAAGTATAAGAAAGCTAAGCAAGTGACTACATTTTAATGCAAAAACAAAGTATATAAGTACAAATTACATAAGTATAAGGAGGAACGACGTTGCTTTGAGTAAAAGCGATTGAGTAATCTGGAAGTCTTTTTTTCTATTTGGCAAATTTTTACCATGATGCTGACACGCAATGGCGCAATGAGGTCTTTAACATCCATAGTGAAGCACATGACGCATCTTTTACGTTTACTACACATGCAGTATTAACTATGGCGACCTGCTGGACTCGAACCACGAGCGCTGAAACAAGTGGCCAATGTGCTACCGCTGAGCTGTGCTACCGCTATAAGCATGCACACCCCAGGTGAGGTCTGTCGAGAGAGGGTGACGCTGTGCTGCACGCAAACTCGGTGGGTGAATTGAACAACAAACCGGATTAAACAATAAGCAGATCGTCAACAATAAACTGGCACCGTTGGTGTCGGCGATGTGGGAAGGGAACAACCCCTGCACTTCTATCGAGTGGCGACATTTTCTACCACGGGGGGGGGGGGGGGGTGACGGGAATTATGGAAGAGTGGGATTCTTAGTCTCTGTGGGAATAGTACATGGAGTGTTAGGGTGCTATAGTTTGGTTTGAGAATTACCAAGCTCACTAAGGCTCTTGAAACGCAACAAGTTAAAGAGTATTCAAGGATCTTCAACATTTTGAACGGCAGGGTGGTGCAGCGTTAACACTCGTGCCTTGCAGAATGAAGGTCCTCGGTTCATCCATAAGAGGTTTTTTGGGGGGTTAGATCGTGTAAATATATAAATGTATCGTTTAAACTTGCCACCACCCGACACGGCCAACTGGTAAGGGTTGTCACGTAAACAACATGCTAATTCGTCACTAGTACAGCACACCAGTGTGTTGGAGAGCCAAGCCACAACATTTACAATCGGAGTACGACGTTTCGCCAGTAATTATAACTAGCTTCATCAACTAGCTTCATCAGACGACAGCCAATTATGGAAGAGTGGGATCAGGCGCCTAATGAAGCTAGTTGATTAAGCTAGTTGTAATTACTGGCGAAACGTCGTACTCAGATTGTAGATGTTGTGGCTTGGCTCTCCAACACACCGGTGTGCTGTACTAGTGACGAATTTGCACGTTCTGTTTACGTGACAACCCTTACTAGTTGGCTGTGTCGGGTGGTGGCAGGTTTTAACGACACATTTATATATTTACACGATCTAACCCAAAAACAACCTCTTATGGATTATATTGGTCGCGAAAGTCTACGTATTAAACCGTCCTGGGTTAAATTCCTGACTTGGGTACCTTTCTGTGTGGAATTTGTATGTTGCCCATTGTTCTAAATGAATTTCTTCTGAGTTCTCCAGTTCCCTCTCATAGCAAAACACGTTCCTTCGGAGTGGGCAGGTAGGAACTTGGTTGGACAGCGCATTCGTGCATGACAGCCAGACAACTCATACCTGGTGGGCAGTGTGGAACCTGTTGTTCCTACCTGTATAAAAGATAACTTGACTTGAGGTAGCCAGGCAGACAGCCAGGTAGCCAGGCAGCCAGCCAGGTAGCCAGCCCCCTTAACTATCGGCCCCTCCCCCTTGCTTAGGCCCCTCCCATTACCCCCCTCCCTTAGCCCCCTCCCCTGACCAACCCCCCATATCCTTAGGCCCCTCCCCTGACCCCCCTTCCCTTAGGCCCCTCCCCTGACCCCCCCCTCAGGCCCCTTTCATGACTCCCCCCTTCCTTAGGCCCCTCCCCTGACCCTCCTCCCTTAGGCACCTCCCCTCTCCGTACCCGGCAGAAGGTCTCCACCAATCAAAGAGCTGTTTGTAAGGTCTCCACCAATCAAAGAGCTGTGTGTATCATATATTTATTTATGCACTACAGACAGACAGTCAGACAGACAGACAATAAATCCCTGGTGGGCAGTGTGGAACATTGTTCCTACCTGTAAAACCCTATTGTAACTAGTATTGACCAAGCATTCCAGTGCTGAAAATTAACTCCAAATTATTCATTTACGATTAAACATAACACCATCGCCCCCTACTGCGAAAACTTGGCACAATCCTCTTGCAGACTCGGGGAGGCTTTCTTGGTGAACAGCGTGATCATATTAAGTCAAGATAAGACCAAATTACCCAACTACTAAATTCTGATAAAATGCATATCACAATCGTATGGACAACTTGACGATACGTTGAGAGATGAGCGCCGACGATAATTCTCAGAGTCAAATACGTGAACAGAATATGTTTTCACCTGATGACGATTGCTTGTGTTGCGATCGAAACGTCGTCAGTTTTGTATCTTTTTTCTATCTACGTGACTTTACCGAAATAACCAAAGAGTAGAATGAACACAGTTTGTAAAAAAGGGAAGCTAAAATATGGACGTGGAGAAGCCCGAATGGTGAATTTAGGAACGAGATTGACTCGATTATAACTGAGAATAGGTTCCCCATTGGAACCTCATTTGCCAGTAGCAAAATATAATTGTTTTTTTACCCTTTTATCCGGCAACAAAACTGACACCTTTTTTACAAGGGCTCTCATACTCTGATGGTGCATTGTCTTTGAGTTGTGCGCCTTTTGGCGTCATCTGGTCCAACACCCTGTGGGACTAGGCTCTAAGGAAAGCTGTCTCGGATGTGGACCAATCAATTTCAAGGACAGTGCATACATAATCAGAGTTGTGTTTTTTGTTTGCATTCCAACTGCAGGTATTGAGGTCAATACAAACGTGACTTCTTGTAAAAAAAAGGTGTCAGTTTTGTTGCCAGATAAAAGGGTAAAACATTGTATCATATGAGAATAGGTTTTCCATTTTTTTATGGCAACATACAGGTGTTGAGATGTTAAAACACCAAACTGAAACCTTTTACAAGGAATCATGTCTGCATTAACCACAATACTTGTGGTCAGAATGCAAACAAAAACAAACATTATCAGAGTATGTTTTTTGTTTACTGTTATCTCCGTGAGTTGCATTGCCCTTGTTAGGTGTCTTTGCATTAACAGGCTGGAGTTTCACTAATGTGTCAGCGGCACAAGGTTGAGCAGGACAGCTCACAGCGAATCGATCTGCTCCGCTACACGCCGCCAGCCGTCGTCAGCGCCCGGGGACGAAGACGGCTCGGTTCCGACGTCCTTATCCGGTGCCTTCGTAGAGGCAGCCGCGGTCGCCGTAACCGGGTCCACAGCCCCCAGGATCGGCAGGTCCTGGGTAAGTAAGTCGTCATCATCTTCTTGAGATGCTTGGATATTTTCGTTCGACGTCAAGAACCACTTCTGACCCCAATTGTAATAAATCAGCTCGACGACAATCGACCGTGTCTTCTTTATTTGTTTTCGTGCTGGACAGCTCCGCATTCTTCCACCCTGTTCCTTCGCCCTGCGTCGTGCCACATGAGCCGTTGTCCCGCGCACCGCTGGCGGACGGCGCGCTGGGAGCCCGTCTCTGCACCGCCACGTGGCCGATGGCTCGCGGAGACCCGAGACGTGGCCCCACTTCCAGAGCTTTCCATTATAACCCCTTCCCGCGTCACCCAGACCCCGCCTCTCGCCACACCCCCTCACAAACTTTCTCGATGATACCCCACGAGCACCATCGGGCTCCGCCGTTGAACTTTAACCCCGATAGTTCCTGTTACCCGATTGGCTTAGAGGCTGAGGCGGCGAAGCCCACCCCACCGTTCGGAGACCGCCAGCATACGCTCGCATTACACTAACATGGCCACATCTGCTCCCTTAGCCTCGATGTATTGATGGTTCTGGCTGTGTGATGGGTTGTGTGTCCCACTGGCGCGACCACCATTGCAGTGGTTCTCTTGCGTGGACGCGCTTGCCTCTCAGCACAGTTGGCAGCGCCGCAGCTTGTGTTACACATAGACATGACATTAACTTGCTAATCCCCCTAATCTCTCCCTTCAACACAGTGCTAATCTCCCATTATCACTGCTGTTGTGCGCATATGCGGGGACGATACTCTTATGCGGCAACGGAAGCTCATTTCATGCTAACCTCTCTCCCTAATCTCTCCCTCCCTAATCTCTCCCATTAACACAACTGAACGTGCTTGCGTCCGGGGATGGAATTCCTTTCCAGCTCAGTCCCCCCCGCCTGCTTGCCCTTCGCCACATATATAGCCTCTTGTTCTTGTAACAGCTCTCTCGCTGGTTCAGCTGTTCCACTGCTGGATTATTTTTTCCGCCTGAGGACGACCGCTTGTGTTGCGATCGAAACGTTGTAATATCTTTTATTTTTCTACCTATGTGACTTTACCAAAATAACAGTATCAATACTATATTATGAATGACTCGGTGCGATGCAATGACTGAATGACTGGATGAATGAGTGACTCGCGGGATGATATAATGACGGAGAGGATCGACGTATAATACATTAGTAAGGAATGTTCGAATAGATTAATAAATATTGATTGAAGTGATAATAATTGAATGAATAGAGAAAGATGTAATGACTGACTGAATATGCATGAGTGAGGAATGATGTATGGATTGAGTAAGGCATGATGTGATGGCTGAATAAGTTAGTAAAGAATGTTATGAGTAGACTAATAAATGAGTAAGAAATATGATTATGAAATGAATAAGGAATGATATGAGTGGATGAATGAATAAGACATTTAATGACTAGACGAATTAATAACTTAATTAATTACTAAGGAATGAGTATGGAATTATACGGTGACTGGATGAATTAAAACACGAGTAAGGAACGATATGACTGGATTAATGAATTAGGAATTATTTGATGGCTGAATGAATGAGTAAATAATGACGTGCCGATTGGATGACTTAGGAATTATGTGAGTGCGAGATTAATCCATAGGGATTTTTGCATATTAGTGAATGATGCGATGACTGGACGAATGAATGAGAAAGGAATGATGTGATGACTGCATGAATGAATAATAAATTAGTACTGAGCGATGACTAGTGAATTAATATTGAATGAGAAGAGAATGATGTTATGGCTGGACAAATGAGTAATCAACTAGTACGGAATGAAATGGTCACTGTATGAATGAATAATGAATGAGATACGAACGACGATACTGTGACTGTGGTGAATGAATAACGAATGAGGGAATGACGACGCGCTGACACCGCCCTCTTCTCAGCTGATCGTCACTCTGCCCCGACATGGCCGCTGCTCGCAGGATGCATCAATCGCTGCTGCACTGACGCCGCCTTCTCCTCCTCTTCCTCTTTGTCCTGTCTCCTCATCCTTCTCATTTTCCTCCGCGTCCGCCTCCTCCTTCTGCTGCCAACCCTGAAGAGACGCAGCTGCTGCCCCGAAATGGAGGAGCTCAGCCCAGACGAGGTGCTCGCAACATCCCTCCCCCAACCCGCGTCGGCGCGGCCCCTCCGCCACGGTCCCTCGCCCTCCCGGGCACGACCGCTAGGCTAGGACGAGGCTCCGCCGGGAAAGTAGGCCGCAGCTGTTGGGTGGTCGCGGCCGCGTGTGGACAGAGTCCCCGGTGGGTCCCCGGTGGGCCCCCGGTGGGCCCCGGTGGGCCCGCGGTGTCAGGAACAGGGAGGCCCCTTAGAGCATGCGAATCGGCTCGCTGTAGAGGTGCCTCGCCGTGGCCTGCACAGGAGACGCGGTGTCCCCGCGGCTCCATGCCGGGTTCGAGCTAAGGCGACTTTACCTCTAACACCACCACACAGGCACACACACAGACACACACACAGACACACACAGGCACAGACACACCACACAGGCACAGACACACACAGACACACAACACACACAGAGACACACACACACAGACACACAGGCACACACAGACACACACACACAGACATTACGCGGCCACCTAAATGCTGCCTGCGTCTCTATCTCGCCATCTACCTGCGCGTACCCAGCCACGTCTTTACCTACTTAGCGACCCACTTACCTGCAAATGTCCACCCACCTGCATTCGTGCCGGCACATGGACCGGCGTACTCCTTCCTCCGTGCGTGGCCTCTGAGATTACAGCGGAATAAGAGTTCGTATCAAGCCGATAATAGCGTGACAGTGGTCTACATAACAAGCCCGGCGTAGAACCAGAGGTATGGCAAATTAAACATGCGCCTTTGAGAGCTTCGTTTCGGATTTAATTGTTAAAGAAGTATCGGCTTGTGGAATTACAGTTTCAATACATTAATTGAGGCAAATTGTGTGGCGATAAGTGACGTGGAATCCGATTCAAATTCAACAATGAGTCATCCATTTAACTTGGGCAATGTTTTGCCCAATCTTCGTCTAACCCTTGACAAGACACTATAAGACCCCTGGGAACGTTAATAGTGGGATTTTAAAGAACCAGCTCGAACTCGGAACCTGTTAGCGTGGGCCCAGCCTTGTAAACACGCGGCTCTGGCCCGCGCCTTATTACTGCAGTGTCATTTTGTTTGCGTTATAGCGCCACGCGCGCCACGCACGCCACGGGGCCTCCTCCTCCAACCAGGAGGAGGAGGGTCCGTGTCGTGGCCCCGTGGGTTTGGCGAACTGCGATCGGGGCCCTCGTTGACACCGTTAGCAGCACGACAAGAGTCGCCTTGCTCGGGCCATAAGCTCACTCTCAGTGAGTGTATTGGTCTTGTGGCTTAACATCTGAGGTGAATAATCCAGCACTTTGTGATATAATAAGAACTCCTCCTTCATACATCTGTCCCCCAATAAATACAAATTAAAAGTATATTTTGAAATGGATTCTGGAAAAGTATAATTTCAGCAGTATAATTCAACGCAAGCAAACTGTGAACTGATTTCGGCATTTATTGTCTCGTAGATTAGTAAGGCTTCTTCTTTAAATCAATGCTAGTAATTTGCCAGATGTGTTAGATTTGGGACCTCATGCCATGAAACATGAATACATAACACAAGCACTTTGCGGTCGATTGACACGAGTGTGGCGTGACCTCGTCTCTACCCGTCGGCCCCGTGTTGTTTACCGCTCATCCACCGCTTTATTAATAGTTTCACCTCGGTGCAAATAACCACAGTCATAATAACTCTGCTGTTGGGGACCACGTGCTGTGGGAGGACCTTCTCGGCGTCAACAGCATCGTGATTTCACTTTGAGGGCACATAACATACCTGAGTATGGGAACAAAAACCTATTTAATAACGTACAATCCAACGTTTCCTTTCATTTAGCAAAAACCACGGGCCCCATACGCAACCTACAAGAGGTGCAGAAACAACTGTTGGCAATCCAATAATGTACCCCATTTGAGAATTGGGTTGACTTTTCTTATGGGATGAGCACTTATACGTTAGACATTGCTGTTTGCTCAGTGTTGAAATGTGTGCGAGTGAGGTAATTTTATATGGGGAAAGTCTAACCATTTTATTATGTATTATATAGTTACATTTATTGAACTAGGACCCGTATCAAACAGAGTGAGTCCTTGCTTCTAATTATGTAGTTCACCAGCATTAACTATAATAATTTGCACTTATAATGCACCTTTTACAAATGGCCTCAAGGCAAGCCTGACTGCTTATGAGACATTGAAACTGGCCCAGAGTTTGCTATGTTAAACCAATGCTACTGGAAACATTTACTCCCGGAAGGCCGTGTGGCTGATGGGATGTGTAAAATAAATACTTTAATTTTTTTATGTTGAGATACAAATATGGCAAGGCAACGTATTGGTCTTTTTGGTAAAACGCACACCTTATTAACAATGCTTTGCTTGTTTAAGTTCATGCAGTGTTCACATTGCAAAACCATGAGACAGACAATACCACCACCACAACAAAGGTGTTATAGGATGGTAACTGCTGTGCCATACTTGCTGTGCAACGCTTGCATAATTAGCGGACTTTAGTGGCTATGCAATTCCTGCCTTCAGCACTGGAGGCGAGGGTTGGTGGATCTTCTCTGGGAAATCTGGTTTATCCGATGTGGATAAATACTCATTAATGCATTGGTAAAATATCCCAATATAGGACCGCAGAATTTCAGCGATTTTTGGCACTGGTTGTGATTGGGGTCTTGCTTATCTATGGCTCCCCCGCCTGTGAAAACTACAGCGTTTTGAGATTAAATTGGTATTGTTTTAAGTGTGCTGTACTATGTGAGCTGTCTTCTGCATGTTTGTGCTGATTATGATACATCCGCTGCTTGTGCTCTCTCCCCATGGCGTTCACCAGATCCGCAGGCGCCGCCTCGCTCGTTTGGCGCAGCCGGCCACGCCGCTCACGTCACCGCAGCGCGAGACGGCACCGCCTATCGCGGGGCCCGCAACTCCCGTAGCCTCATCACCCCCGGCCACGGCCCAGGGGCCATCCATAGCCCAGGGGCCGTCGACCTCGCCGAGCGTGCCCGTGGGTGCGTTTGTGAGGTTGCGCCTGGCACCGTGGTCACTGTGCCCAGCTCGCAGTTCTAAAGTTCAGGCTCTCTTCGCAACATGTGGCACATACTTATGTTGGATGACAGGGTGACACAGTGGTAATACTTGTGCCTCACAGGAAAAGCGTCTCGGTTCGATACCTGACTCAGCTGCCATTCTGTGTCGCGTTTGTGTGTGTGTCACCCCCTGTTCTGTATGGGTTTCCTCTGGGATCTCTGGTTTTCTTTCATAGCTAAACACACCCAATGTCATTGGTGTTGGCCAAATATCCCAATGTTGGCTAAACTTACCAATGTTTGGACAATGTTTTCGATATTTTTTTATAGATTGAAAACTCATTGATTTAGAACTTACTTTTCTATAGTTTGATGTCCTTCCCCCGCACCTCCGATTAGTATTGTTGGCTTTGTACGTTGCGAAAGAAGTTCAACATACCTTCATACATACAATGAAGCAGAACCCTGTTAGGGCAGGATTTTTTTACTCGAGCATGGCTTTCTTGGGTAAATAAGTAATGACTATTAATGTAAATTTTACCCATCCCTCCAGGGTTGATCAACTAAGGACCACTTTGTGGGAAAGCAACAGGTGTCCTATGCTGAGATATTCCCCTGCCATCGGGATATGGAATGCCGCCTAGTTACGTAAAAAAAAGTCACTCCTTTAACTCTGTCCCTGGAAGCCAGTTTACAGACATGAAGGTAGATTTTGTTAATAATGGCACATTGCGGTACCACAGTCCCCTTCTCTGATGGCCATGCACAGCATTAGCTTTGGTATGTAACTTCGGCAGCGGTGTGTGTAAACACTGGCGTTAGAGCACCGTTACAACATTGCTTGGGGAATGTGAAGTGGGGGTCACCCCAACCCCCTCCCTGTTAGGCAGAACCCGAATTCATGCTCTGCTTCCATAATTAGTGGAAATTATGCTGGCTCTGAGCATGACACGGGCTGGGCTAACATGTCCACACTCCCACGGCAGGCCAACTTTACACCATGCGGGCTAGTGAGTTGTGTTTTAACTTCTCATGTACAAAACTGCTAGGTGCACCATTAAATAAAGCAATGCAAATCATAAACAAAATACTCAAACTGACATGCATCCCTTGGCCCCCTGTTCTGGCAAACATTGCCACCAAATATCCACAAAGACATGCGAACTGCAAAGGCGTTTACATGTCTTTTTTTGCCAACGACAACCTACCCATCAACCAAGACCTCAACAATGTACCTTACTGACGTCCGATCCCCCGTCTGGATTCATGCTGTCACAATCCTCAAATCTCATCCAGATCCAGAAGAACGCTGTCGAACAGAGTGAAACAATGCGGAATTCGATAATAAACACCTAATTCACAATTCATTTATCACACCTTTTGACTTTTACATTCCTCGAAGATACTGGTGTAACCATCCATTGCATCAGAACATCTCTTTAAGAAATGGAAAATTAAAGGCAAGGCACACTGTGACTTGCCATGCAACCCAAACTATCGACCATATAGTAATCCAATGGATTCTGTGCTATTGCAACGTAGGAATAGCAAAATTACATGAACTCTCTTCTGAAAGCCTCTTGTATGTTTTTTTAGCTATGGGAGAAACTAGAGAAACAGGAGGGAACCTTTGCCAAACAGGGAGTGAACATATTCCACACAAAGGCACCAGTCTGGAGTCGAACCCAGACATACTTGCTGTGATGCACCAGTATTACCACTGGGCAACCCTTCTGCCCTTCACTGCAGTATTTTGGGCGAGCATGCAAGCGAGTCGTGTGACTTGCTTCGTGTTGCTCCACAGAGATGAGCCAGAGCAGCTCTCTGAGCAGCTCCCCGTCGGCCGGCGCCGAGTCGCAGTCGCAAGGCCTATCGCGCTCACAGAGCATGGAGATCGACCGCTCTGCACCCGACAAGAGGTGCACATCCACCCCGCTCACTCACCTCCAACATGCTCGCTCCCCTCTCACCATTCACTTCAAAGAGCTCTATTCAGTTATTCAATACGGGCGGCTGTAATCATCACATGATAGAAAGTTCTGATTATTTGTTGATTATGGAATGCTCTAATCATTATTAATTACAGAAGTCTGCATTCACTATAGAGTTCTTGAATCAAATCATGATGCTAAATTGTGTTCAAGGTATCCAGTAAATATGTCAGACATGTATACAAACATGTAAAATCTACATGCAGACACTCGGATACAGATGCTAATACTTAGTAGAAGAGGTTTTTTGGTGTTAGATCGCGTAAATATATAAATGTGTCGTTAAAATCTACCACCACCTGACACAGCCAACTAGTAAGGGTTGCCATGTGAACAGAATATGCCAATTCGTCACGAGTACAGCACACTGATGTGTTGGAGAGCCAAGCCACAACATTTACAAACCGAGTACGACGTTTCGCCAGTAATTACAACTAGCTTCATCAGGCGACAGCCACATTTGTGGAGAAGTCTTATTGTTTTGTTCCTTATATAGAGGCGTAGATGTGGTGACCACCCTTCTGTGCTCTTGCGCCACGTGGGGGGGAGGGATTACTGAGGCAACGTACATTATGCATGTGCATTATGCTAGCCCTTTGAATTTCTCCTTCCTGTCTATCGTGTTTATTAAAATAGCCCTAACAACGGTAATCCCTATTGAAGTACGCTGCCCGTTGTAGGCATGCATTTAAATAATGTAATATTTGATGATTCGCTTCCATGCAGCAGTAAGACTGTAGCTATCCGAACGATTAAAGTTATTTTTATTTATTTCAATTTCGATAGATTCTATAATTAGTCTTGGCCAGTAGTAGCTGGTTTTGCACAAAACTTCAACATTATCAAAATCAATTGAGTGTCTTTGTTGGCACACGTGTTCTGCTACTGATGACAGTTGCATTTTGGATAATTTAATATTTCTCCGATGTTCTTTTAATCTTTTGCTGATCATTCATCCTGTTTGCCCAACAACATTTATCATACGTGCAGTTAATCCTGTACACACTTTATGTTGATTGCTTCGGTAATACATCTTTTGTACCAGATATTAAATTCTGTATTTTATGTACCGTGCCAAATCTGACTTGGATATTTAGTTTTTCCAAACATCTGGCTAGTTGATCAGTTACTCCCGCAATGTATGATATTTTGATCGTTTTAATTACTTGGGCAGTCATCATTAGACCTCCTTTGCCAGTACCAAAATATAATAATAGGGGTTTTCCCCTTTTTCAATGCTCTAGTTTTTTTATTTGGTTTTGGTATTCAATGCCCTGTTGATTTGTGCATCATTGTAAACGTTCATTTGCAGCGCTTCTTTAACATGTTGAATTTCACTTCTCAGACTGTCACCCACCATCTGACAATTTCTTAGCTCGATGAATGAGCGTCTTGATAAGAGCAGATTTATGCGTGGGGGTGATGGTGTGACTGCATTCAGATAGGTGTCAGTATTCGTTTTCTTCCGGTAAATACTGTTATTTTACCATTTCTACCCCGTCCGAGCAGAATATCCAGAAATAGAGTTGTGTCAGCTTACACTTCCATGGTGAACTGGATGAATTGGTTTTGCGAGTTGAGATAATTTAGAAATGCATTCAGTGTATCTTTGCTGTGTGGCCAGACCACCAATGTGTCATCCACATATCTAAACCAAGCAGAGGGTTTTAGTGTGCTTGAAGCTATTGCTTTTGTTTAAAAATCTTCCGTGTACAAATTCGCTATCACAGGAGACAAAGGAGAGCCCATTGCTGCTCCTTCCTTTTGTTTATAGAAGTCACCTTGTCACAAGAAGTAAGTGTTCTTTAGAAAGTGTTCAGCTAGTTTTGGGATATATTTGGCTAAACCTTTGTTCGTTACCAGTGTCGAGTGATTTAATTGACTCGTTGACTAGAACCCTGGTGGACAGCGAGGTCACATCAAAACTTACGAGAATATCATTAGGATTAAGCTTAATATCTTCAAACAAATTTACGAGATGTTCAGAGTTTTTGATGAACGAAGAGGTCCTACCGATGTAGGGCTGTATTTGTTTCATTACATATTGCGCTAATTTGTACGTGGCAGAGCCTATTGTACTAACTATGGGTTTTAATGGGACATCAGGTTTGTGAATTTTTTTTTTGGTAGCCCATAAAGTTCCAAGGGCTCGCATAATGCACATGCATAATGTACGTTGCATCGGTAATCCTCCCCCCACCACATTGTGCAAGAGCGTAGAAGGGTGTGTCAACACATCTACGCCTCTATATAATGAACGAAACAGGTGGACTTCTCCACAAATTTGGCTGTCGCCTGATGAAGCTAGTTGTAATAACTGGCGAAACGTCGTACTCATTTTGTAAATGTTGTGGCTTGGCTCTCCAACACACCGGTGTGCTGTACTCGACGAATTGGCATGTTTTGTTTACATGACAACCCTTACTCGTGGGCTGTATCAGGTGGTGGTGGGTTTTAACGACACATTTATATATTTACGTGATCTAACCCCAAAAAACCTATATTATGGATGATATTGGTCGTGAAAGCCTACATGTTAAACCGAGTAGAAGGTTGAAATGTTGAACTGAGAGGGTGATGAGTGATGGGTTGTGCAGTGGATCTCAGGTGGATGTGGACTCGGGGATAGAGAACATGGAAGTGGAGGAGAGCGACCGCAAGGATAAGCGAGGCCTGAACGTAAAGGTCAGTGATAAAAGGACGTGGCCTCGATCATATCGCCTATATGGGCAAATACAAATCAGAGGGCTGAGCTGCCACTGCTGAGTTCTTGGGTGTGATTTCAGGATTCATCTCTGCAACAAATGGAAAACCTGTTACCACTGTGCCCTGTCATCGAGATGTCGGCAGCTGGCGTGGTGTTGCCCACATCACTATCACCTGCGCTGTGCTGGCCTTAAAAGGCACCCTCTAATGGCATTTGCCTAACAGTTAATGCAGGACTTTGGATGCTAAGGTTGGTGGATCACACCAATTCATAAAAATGGGTCCTCCCCTGTTCTGGATGGGTGTCCTCAAGACTATTACTCAATTGGGATTATACACAGCAGCAACATTGCCTCTGACTGTGAACACTAGCAGGACCAACCTGAGAAAGTCTGCTGTACACTGTGAGCTATTTGTCACGTGTGCTACATCAGCTGCTTGTGCTCTGCGCTCTTCCTTGAGACTCAGTGAGCCTTTCCTTGGTAAACAAGCATTATAGTAATACAAAGTTATTGTATACACAGGGCTTGATGCAGGCCTCGGACGACACGGAGATGACCAAGGATCAGCTGCTACAGCTGGTTTGCAAGATCCTGCGGGTGTCGTGGAAGCAGCCCGGTCGGGACCTCATCCACCTCCCAGCACTCGCGGCCGAGTTCCTTGCCGCACCACGGAGCGTGTTTTCCGACTGGAAGGACCTGGTGGGACAGATCCTCGTGGAGGTGCTCGTGAACCTGACACGCTCGGATGCGCAGGCTCCTGCGGATCTCCCGGACTCGGTGGACTCCGTGGAGGAAAATCCGTTCGCCGGTCTTGCCACCGGACCCCTCGCAGCATCGCAGCCGGTGCCCGTGCCTCCCGGGCGGCGAGATGTCTCCGGCGGCGACCCCGTGGCGCTGTGCAGCTTTCCCAGAAGCCCCGGCGCATGCGGTGGAGAGGGTGCCAGCTCGAGGTAGGACCTGGGCGATCGTGACTGTCGCCACTCACTTGCGTCTCTAGGATTCAGGTCTCTGCTGTAAATCCATTTGCAGTGTGAATTGGCAAAATAACAGGCAATTTTGTGGCATCGCCTGGGCATTGTATTAAAATGCATGACTGAGGTTTTAAATATTTTTAAAATCAAATTTGTATGGTACCACTGGGAATGCACAGCCTGGGTTTGTATCTACGAGATAAAGAGTTGTGCTATGGGTTTTCAGTTAAATAAACAATCTATAACTGTAAAATAATTCAATTACCCACCCGAGCAACTTATAGCAATGTGACACACTCCTTTATATTATTTTGGTGACGTACTCAAATCTATGTTAGTATGGTAAAATAATTCCATCCCTTCGGTTTTATTCATCATTGTTTTAGTTTGACCTCTTGTTCCTATTAGTCCAAGCATGTCGCTTTTGCTTTTTGAGTTCCTTGCTTTTGCAATTATCCTGTGTCGTCTTTATTTCCTTGTATTTTCCTCTTTGTTTTCTTTCTTCCCCATTCTCCCAACGGCTCCGCGATGTCTCCCGGTTTCCACCAGTCTGGGTGGCAGTCAGGGCACGAGTCTGTACAGTGCCAGCCCCAGCCCCTGGTTCCGGGGTCTCGGAGCGTCAGCCCTCCCATCCCGCCCCTCTCCCAGACCATCCCCGCCGTCCCCCTTTCCTGCCACCGCCGGCGCTGCTTCTCCGACCCCAGGGCAGTTCGTGCTCAATACTCCTGCTGTGCACAGTCCCATGTTCATTGGGTACGAACGATCAGAGTGGTCCTTCCTTCCCCTCCACCACCTTACCTCATCTCGTCTTTCTAGCATGCACCCACCCACACACACAGACACAGATGTGGATGCAGACACGCGGATGCAGACACTTGGATGCAGGCTCACGGATGCAGGGTCACGGATAGATACGCTCAGATTTAGGAGAGCAATATAAACTCCAAAGGGACATGTAGACACTATGGCACGGTTGGCGACGTGCGGTGCGAAACAAGTTCAGTATACATACAGTACATAGACATGCAGACACAGTCTTAGATGTATGTGAACCTGAAAACCCACAGACTGACAAAAGTGACAAAAAAAACCACTTTAACTTAGACACACACTGACAACTCATAAATAGACAGAGACTTTCACACATGGACAGTCACACACAAAGACTTACACAGACCTAATGGCACGAAAACACTTGTTAAGCACACGTAGAAAAACACAGAATTTTGGCAGCTGCACTGTTTACATGACCGTCAAACAAACCACTCTTATAATTTTTATCCGATTGTTTATCATCCAACGTTTATTCATTGTTTATTTCCTTTTAAGTTCTTTCCACATTTAAATGTTCTGTCTGCTTTCACTTTTTGTACTGTCATTTTATTTCCTTCTGATTTCATTCTTTCCTCTCCGCCGCCATCACCGCTGCTCGCCGAGCAGAACCCCGCAGCGCGCGGCGTTGGCAGCGTCGCCACGCCTTGACGACCCGGTCGCCCTCCTCCTGTCTCTCGTGGTGGCTCACGGACCGCGCCGCCACCGCTCGGGCCACGGCGGTGATGATGACGACTACGATGATAACGATGATGAGGATGAGGAGGGTGTGCTCGGCACCAGGTAGCCAGGGGGATGAGTGGGGGCGCGGCCTTCACGATCGGCTTGTACAACAACGCAACTCAAAAACCACACAGCTCTTCTCTACTAGCTACATGCTGGCAGGGATGTATACCGAACGGCTCTTCTCTCTGCTAGCTACACAGCTTGTGTTGTGTGTTGCGGGCCGACTAGCATGACTTGGAAGTAGGGGTACTAGATTTTGTTTAATTTATCAAAAGTTTAACTAAATAAAAATACGTTTATTTTATGAAAAAAAACTATTAGGTTCTTTATTTACGTCGTGTTATGCTGCATTGTGCTCACTGTCGAGGTGTATCAGTGGATGTGCTGTGGATAGGCTTACCCCTGCCATAGTATAGAAGAATTTCCACCACTGCCTCAAGGCTTTAAATGGGAGATGAGCACAAATTCAATGCTCATTCGAGCAGGACATCAATAATGACATTTTAAATAAATGAATAACATTTCCAATGCATGAGGAACAGTCCAGGACACATGACTTAGGTCTTTATCTACAAGGGTTGTTTGTTAGTTAGGTTGCACATGTGGGCGGCAGGATGTCACAGTGGTAACACTGGTGCCTCACAACAACAAGAGTCTGGGTTTGGTTCCCCTCTCAGCCGCTCATAGCAAATTTTCCCACGAGTGTGAAAATTTGGCAAGAGCCTTCTCAAATAATAACACGTGAATACTGATGGAGGTGGAGAGTGCTGCTAAGTAGCCGTGCGTTGCTAACTTTAGACGATGTTTCCGGTCTGCATGTTATTGTGCGTGCTCGTCATTGCTGCTGACTTACCTTCGTAGGTCAATGTAAGGTCACAGGTTTTAGGGAGGGTGTCGCTTGCAATGAGTAGCAAAAGCAGCAATCAGAGTCCACATCTGCCTTGAGCCTCTCCTCGGTAGGCTCAGCCTAAAGAGTGCGACTGGCATCACAGCTTGCCCCCCTGCAAGACACAACCTTCCAGGGTTGCCACTGGGCCCCATAGTGGTGCTGGTGTAATGTTTGTGCATTAGCCTTGTTTGGTGTGACGCTTGTCAGCTGTGCTCAGTGTGAAGCTCGAGGTGTGCTTTCTGTGGCTCCCGATGAGTCTGACAATTGTGGATTGTTTCTCGGTGTGACACTTGCCACCGGTGCTCGGTGTCACTCCCAGTGAGATGGACATGTGTCGTTTATGCTCAGTGTGATTGGGTGTGTTGTCGTTTTGCTTGTGCCAGCGTACACGAATTTTGGTTCTCCCAAATATCTCTTCCCCAGGGTAACAACTTGGACGAGTGACGCTGTGTAAAAAGAAAAACCATCGATATTATATTGGGGGCGCGAAGGGATACTCGGGGGAAGCACGTGACATTTTGTAACGTAGGTTTTCCCTGGCCGGGGGGTTTGTGCCGCAGCAGCAACAGCAGCGCCGCAATCGGCAGTGACGCGACGGCGCTGTGCTTGCCAGCGGAGCACCGCAGAGACGTCTTCTCGATGGAGAGCTGCGCAGAGACGCACGCGCTCAACTACCTCGTCGAGTGCTTCGACCGCGTCGCCATGGAGGAGAGGGCAGCGCCAAAGGTAGCGCATTGCGACACGAAGTTTTCACAATCTACAAAATCCGTACAAAAAACTATATATAAAAAAAATGACCACACAGCTCTCTGTGCAGCTTTTGTGCAAGATTGGAAAATAATTACTTTCATGAGTTTGTTTTACTTTTTCTTTACATTAAGCTGCGTCCCAGTGTGATGAACACATGTATTTTAACGTGAGCACAAGGGCGTACTTGTGTGAGCGCATGTGTGCGCTTCCGTGGGCACATTCCACTCTGTGGTCAAATCCCCTCATTAAGTTATGGGTCTCTCAATTGACCGCTCCGCCAGCTCGTTAATGAGATTTTCTTTGTGCTGCTGTCCATGGGTGTGCAGATGTGCAGCCTTCCCGAGGTCGGCCGCGTGCTGGGGCAGATCCGCACGCAGTGTGTGGCTCACGCAACGCTCGTGCTGCAGGGGGCGCTGACCCAACCGCGGTAATGCAGAGACGCGCGCAAACGCGCACGCACACGCGCACGCACACATGCACTCAGCCGAAGCTGGAACACTGCTGTCATATACCAGTTCCCACCTAACTGCACTCGATATCGTTTAACGTAAGGCTGTCAGGGTGATAAATGATCCAGCACTCACCAATTCAATCCAATTACTGGTGGTCATTCACCTCCTTGTCACTTTTTTATTGCTACTTTTTCTGTTAAATTGTTTTGTCTCATCCATTCTCATGTGCAACTACCACACTGCAGGTCACAATGCTTCTCTTTCTGATTCTTCCCTCGCACTACTTCACGTTGGAATTCCCTCCCATCATCGTCTCTTTTTCCAAGCTCTTATAACAATCTTGCTCAATTCACAAAATGCATTTAATCTACAACTTTGATTTGTGGTGTTTGTTGGTGGCTGTTTGGCAGTTTGGCCCTTTGAGCCCGTGCTCATCAATTGTCGAACTATTGCAATAATTTCCCCTGCAAAAAATGGTCAGGATCCTCCTGAAAAGGAGTCTTAAGACTCACTGAGGTTTTCATGGGTGATCAGGATTAACTATAATAATATTAATCTCTTCCTCATCCACACAAACGTTCTCCTGTGGCAAAATGTGACTGGGTGAAGATCTGCACTACAGCCGTCGCTGCTGGTGCCATACCTGCTGTGCCGGAATTTGCCGGTCGGCTTCATTCAGGAGATGGTGAGGGCCTCCTGCCTGGACCAGGATGCGTTCAGTCAGGTGAGTTGTGGGTGGGGATGTGAGTTGTGGGTGGGGATGTAGGCATTGAGGAGAACACCTCATGGAGGTTTGTGGCTGCAGGTTGAGGAGACTACAAAGTCTACGTCCGGCTTTCCAGGTGATGACGCTTAGCCTCCATACCACAAGTTCTCCTCAAACCTTATAATGTCTCCATTTACCTTAAACGTTTACAGTCACTCCTCGCTTAACGTTGGGGTTGCGTTCCTGGATAATTTAACTTAAGTGAAGCAACGTAAAGCGAAACCAATTTTCCCAAAATAAAAAATGGAAATACGGGAGGTTATGTTGCTGTTTTGAGATGTAGTATGCACGAATGAGGCTATATAAAGTAAAAAAACAGTAATCATTATAATTATATTGTTCAAACTTGATTTGTGTGTCTATGTTGTGTGTCTCTCTCTGTGTGTCTCTGTGTTGTCTGTGTTGTCTCTCTCTGCTTGTGTGTCTGTGTGTCTCCGTGTCTGTTTTGTCTCTCTCAAATTTAGTTATACCTGATGATGGTTGTTTGTGTAGCAATCGAAACGTCGTACTCTATTATTTAATTAATTTTCTTTCAACGTGACTTTACCGAAAGAACCAAAGAGTAATTCTATTGTTGTAAAAGAAAGTTGCTGCTGTTGTTGTTATTGGCAGGTGTTCATGCCAGTGGTGCAAGGCCTCGCCCAGGCCTGCTGCGAGTGCTCGCTGGAGAATGACAATTTCAAGTTCCCGCTCATGGTGAGGTCCCTGCAGCCACCCGGCTATATATGCGTATGTATGTTGAGCTTCTTTCGCACCGTACCTAGCCAACCGTGCTAAGCGGAGGTGTGGCCACGAGAGGCGCCGTGTTGTTGTTCGGCTGACGGCGCCCTTGGCAACCACTACTCAAGGACATTGCTCCCTCTTGGAGGGTGCTCTGGGCTGTGTAAGCTGAGGGATCCTCCACGCGTGGTTATTTGGATACCTTGGTGTAATGCTGTGGCACAACATCTTTCGTGAACCCTAAGATTATGCTGCTCGTCTGCTGCAGGCTCGTATATTAATTAGTAGTTATGAATAATGCGTATAATGTTAATCATTGGCCAAAGTAAATTAAAATAAAATTCAAATAACAAATTGGTAATAGTCAATTTCTGAGTGGTTATTCCTCTGAGATCATAACACCTATTTAAGAAGCCGGATCAGGTGACGTGGTTTGTCTGATTTTCTGGATGCAGTTTCAAGGGAAACATAATGTCTAATTGCTAAATTTAGGTGTGAGAATTGTTCTTCAACTTACCGGTTGGTGAGCTCATTGGCGTTTAAATAATAATTAGTGAGCGCTGGCTGCGCTGGCGGACGGGGCTGTGTGTTGATTGCTTCTGGCTGCTGTGGGCTGCAGGCACTGGCGGAGCTGTGCGAGGTGAAAGTGGGAAACACTCGCCCCATCTGCTCCTTGGTGGGTCCCTCTCTCCCTCCCGCACCCAACTGTAACGACTGTACCCAGCGTGTTCAGGCGGTCACATGACCCATTGGTAGCATCAATTATTAAAGAGGTTCCCAGTTGAAATCCGGCATACCATCCTGGTTAATACTGCGGCGTGCATGAACCATGCATTGTGGTGCGCAGGTTGCACTGCACGAGCTGTGGCTGCCCGACTCGCTCACTGGTGGGGGCGGCCGCGAGCTGCAGCGTCTCTCCTTCATCGGCTCCGTCTTCTCACTCTCCGCCTTCTCCGAGGACGACGTGAGTCGCGGGGCATTGGCACCCGGAGGTACAGGCTCGGGTGTGGTGCAGGGATGTGGTGCAGGGTGGCGTGTAATGTGTCGGGTGTAATGCAGCGCACGAGAAGAATTGGAGAGTGCAGTGCAATATGCATCGAGGTGGTGCACTGCATTGTACTAGTGTACAGGAGTGGTAGTGCAGAGTATAGTGCAGTGTACATAGAGATGGTGTGCTGTGCCGTGAACTATGCATTATATGCGAGATGCTGCACATGCTTCGCTGTACGCGCTGTGTTCTGTGTTGTTGCACAGCCCAAGGTGGCAGAGAAGTATTTCTCAGGGCCAACACTCACACTGGACAATACGCGCGTCGTCAGCCAGGCCCTGCAGCATCACCTGGAGTCGGCGCGGGTGCGGTCTGCACCTCACCACCAGCACACACGCACTTATATACGCATACCACATTTGAAAAAGGACACTGTATATTGGGATTACACATAGCATCATTACCCTCAGTTGCCAGACTAATGCGGAGTCAACATTGTGCCGCACAGGGACAGCTGCCAATGGTGTGGTGCCCTTTGAATGTTTGAAATGAGATGGGAGGCGATTAAATAATAATAATAATAATGGTTTGTTTCGCAGGAGACGTCTCCGACTGCTTTACATCCAATAAGCAACTTAACCTTGCTATTAAGTTGCTGGGCCATTTCAGCAAGTGCTGTGTAAATAAAAATATTATAATTAAGCTTAGATTGCCAACAAAGAGCACCAACAGAGTGTGCCCCCCGTGCCCTGACACTGCCTCTGCCTATGCCGTGCTGCTGCCGCTCTGTGGCTGTGCGCAGATGGAGCAGTTCAAGGTGCTGCACAGCATGCTGCTCAATGGAGGCACGCGGGAAGCCACGCTCGCGTACATGGCTGCCGTTGTCAACCGCAACGGCAAGAAGTCACAGCTGCAGGTGCAGAGGCGCCGGTTGATATGAACTATCTTGTGAGGTCCGCTTGAAATCACGGCTTGCCAATGAAAGGGTGTTCACTCAAATCCTGGTCTGGAGTAAACTCGGCCCCTTCCAGCTGAGTCTTAGGGATGACTCAGCTGGGTATGAATGTGAAATTTCTACCACCGCAGATCAGGGTCACCCATTGTTGTTTGAGCACGAAGCCACCTAGATATTTTAAAATAAAATTTAGCATAGATGGGATGATGGCCACTGGTCAAACCTAATGTAATGGCAGCGATTAGCACAGTTGGCTATGTACGGTGCGAAACAAGTTCAACATATGTACAGCGAAAGTACGTCCACCGCTGGGATGGAGTGATTAAATCATTTCGCGTGCAGGTGCTAGTTGGATTGTTGCAGCGCCAAACAGATGAATGCAGCTTCAGGAGGCCTTTGTGTAGCAGTGGATAGATTGAGGGTGCGACACGCGAGGTCTCACGAGTCATCTCTCTCGTCCTCCCGCATCCTCGCAGACGGATGACCGCCTGGTGTCGTCCGATGGCTTCATGCTCAACTTCCTGTGGGTGCTGCAGCACCTGGCGGCGCGGATCAAGCTGGAGACTATAGACCCGCTCTACCCATTCCACCCGCGCTGCCGGCTGACACTGGGCCCTGACGAGACGCGGCTGAAGGCGACGCGCGAGGAACTCGCTGTCTGGCTGGATCGACTGCGTGAGTGGCGGAGCGCCCCGGCCGGCCAGCAGAGAGATCTGTCAACTGCAGCCAGCAGTGTATTTATACTGCTGGTTGAAGCTGCTGCACAGCACGTGCAAATAAAAACCAGTCACTGAAGAAAAAATTGAGCGAATGAAATCTCAAAGAGTGAGCATTGAGGTGGTGCTCATGTCTCTTGTCTGTTTACACGGTGAAATAATCACCCATAATGCATTTCGTTTTTTCTGTCATTTAACTTTACTATGAACTTTTGTTACAAGAGATACATTTAATATTTATGTGTTCATGCACTACTACGATTTATTACGTAACAAGGTTGTTACCTCCTGATTTCTGTTAGGTTCTCGTAACAGATTTCTCTTCACTTCATTATTACTGTTTTATTTTATTGGTTTTGTCGTTTTGGGGACCTAGGTCAGTCGTTGTTACAAATGAGACCGTCCTGCTCTCGAGTACTCATCTGGTAAATAAAATAACCTGGACGCGTGACGATGGTGCGGGCGCCGCACTCCCCGTGCCACTGCGTGCCGCGTGCAGGCTCGGAGCCGTGTTGCCAGGCCGACGTCAAGTTCCCCACGGAGTGCTTCTTCCTCACGCTGCACTGCCACCACCTCTCCATCCTCCCTGCGTGCCGACGCTACACACGGCGCCTGCGCGAGATCCGCGACCTCAACCGGTGCGGCGCCGCACGCTTACGGGTGCCGGGGGGCGGCGATAAGGTCCGGAGAGGGGATCGAGCGATCGGTGTGACAACTAAAGTCAGGACGTGTTGAGTCAACTAGGAATGGGCACATGCATTGACTCGTCGGTTCAATTTGTCCCATTGTGCGGTCAGGGTGATTGATGATCCAGCACTTAACAATTCACTCCAGTCGCTTGCGAACATGCGGCCGGTCGCCTCCTTATCACTTTTCCGTCACTAGTACCATGCTTGCTATTCCAGTGAACGTCGCTTGTTAATTCCTCCACCACTGCCGAGGATTCAGTCTACCCGATTCACAGTTTCATCTCATCTACACTGTTTTAGAGCCTTTAATGGAAAGCCAGAGAGTCTGACTGCTGTGTAGGTTTGTGTGGTTTGGGGGGTCGGGTTGTGACATGGCGGTGGCGGTGCTGGCGTGTTGTGATGTAGGAGCCTGGAGGAGCTCAAAAGCAAAGAGGAGGAGACACCGAGCACTGGGCGCCACCGCGAGCTGCTCAAACGCTTCAAGGCGCGGCTCAGGGTACAGTCCCCACCGGCACCACCCACCGCTGCTGCCTGGGATGTTATGTTAACCGGCAGCATTTAGCAGGGCCACACTTTTCTGACGGGACTCAGAAAGTCGAAACCAGCTGATAGTTTGCTGCTTAAACATATGCTGCTGGAAAGCATCGGCGAAGAAGGCTGACAGGCTGATGGAATAAATTGTTGTCCAGTAAAACCTTGGATTGCGAGTAACTTGGCCTGCAAATGTTTTGCAAGACGAGCAAATTTTTTTAATAAATTTTAACTTGATAAACGAGCGAGGTCTTGCAATACAAGTAGTACGTATTCGCTTTGTCTGCCGATCGTCACGTGATCACAACTGAGCCGATGGTTCTTCTCTCTCTCTGGCTGCGGGATTGTGGGTAATCGTATCCCATGCTCGGTCTCAGAGAAATCCTCCAAAGGAGGCAAAAGCAAGTGTCATTGGATAGGCTCCTTGTTAAAGTCGCACAAAAAGAAAAATATTCCAGTGAGCCAACAGATAGCAGTGATTCCGTTAGTGACAGTGAAAGTCGTCCTACACAATAACCCTCCTCCTCCACTCCTCTCTCTCGTCTCCCTCACACTAGCCACGATTAAATGTAATTTGATTACTTTTTATTTAATTTAAATTATAAAATATAAAAAGGTATTTTGTATTAATAATTTCTATATGAATATTTTTGGGTTGTGGAACGAATCATCTGAGTTTCCATTATTTCTTATGGGGAAATTCGCTTTGATATACGAGTGCTTTGGATTACAAACACGTTTCCGGAACGAATTATGCTCACTATCCAAGGTTTGACTGTATTCTTATTCACTCTGTCGCATCTGGACAGAGCTTCGACATTTAACTTTTACAAGGGATGCATCAACAACAACAACCTTGCGTAGACATTTTAATTTTCTTAATGATCATAATTGAGTTAATTTGGTATTTGTAAGTCTCACTGACAGGAGGTTACGGCACAGATACAGGTGTTATGAGTTAACCGACCGAGATGACTGGCAGATTCACCCACGCTCGCACACGCATGTTCATGCCCAGCGGTCATCATGTGTACGCGCAGAGGCTGGTTCGTGCGAAGGCATGTGCGGACGTGGTCCTGTTGGACGAGAATCTGCTGCGGCGTTGCCTGCACTTCTATGGCTCCGTGGTCTGTCTGCTCTTCCGCATCGTCGACCCCGTCAACCCTAAGTGAGCGCTGTTGTGGCTGGGCTTGTGTCACCGAGCGCGTCGGTTCTTCTCCGCACCACAGGTCGCTAGGTCGCGCCTTCTCCTATACTGCACCTGTGGCCTGGCACGGTCCCCTTATTGTTGTTCATAGATTGCTGCTCGTATCTAAATCCATTGCTTCTCTGTTGTGCATACTGAATTAGAATTATCGTTATCCTTCATTGTCTATTAAAAATAAACTCAGGGATTTCCTGCTCAATTGAGCTTTGAGGCGGTGCTCATTTCCCATGTACAGCCTTAAAAAGCCAGTGAAGGATATTCCACATTCCAATTATGGGGGAGAGTTTATCCATAAGACAACCACTTTTAATTTTCCTGCAAAGTGGTAGCATGTGGCGATAGCTCTTTCCGAGCTCTCTCCGAGCTTACATTTACAAGTAAATTTCTTACATTGACATGCTAATCTCTCACAATACAATGGCCACCCCCACAGCTTCGTTTGTCAAGATTTACCCGATCTTACATTTATATGCAAATTTCATCTCTAGCCCCTCCCACTGACCCTTGGGCTACACCTATCCCAAACCTTTATAACTCCTTGCGCTCCCACCATATATTCCTTGCACTCCCACCATATATTCTCAGCAGCTCTCCCGCGATATTTCTCACCTGATGACGATTGCTTGTGTTGCGATCGGAGACTCGCTTGCTGTGCTGGCTTGTTTAACACCAACTGTCATTGTGAAGAGATGCTGAGTGATGCTGCTGTGGTGTCCACCGCAGGCCCCTGCTGCCGCTGAACCCCGAGATTCCAGAGGCATTCTCAGCTTTGCCAGAGTTCTACATCGAAGACATCGCCGAGTTCCTGCTCTTCATTATCCAGTGAGCCTCCTTTAGGGGCCCCACCTCTCCCAACTATAGATCAGATTCCTCAGTCAGCATAGGTCTGTCAAACCTGTACAGTCTGCTGTAATAAGATTCAACACAATATTGATACCAGATATTGGTAAGAATTAATTCCTGCCACCTGAACACAGATGCCAATTCCTGGACTGTCTGGGTCAAACCCAGATAAGTGGCAACTCATGGGTGAGTGAGTGGATGAGTAGCTGAATGAGTGAATGGGTGGGTGAATTGTTTTTACCTTTATGTAAGTGAATGAATGAGTGAACTGGTGAGTGTGTGAGTATGTGAGTGATAGGGTTTCTAATTTCTCCACAGATAAAATCCAGATAGATTTCTCAGTCAGCCTAAGTCCATGAAATCTGCAGTCTACTGCAAAATAAACACGCATGTCTGTGTTAGGGTTAAAAACCACCCTTATTTAACATAACGATACACTTTTTAACAGTCCTTCATATCATAATTCTGACTTCCAGGATGCTGTCCTGAAGTAGCTTGGAGGAGTATCAAGCAGAATGTTATCTATATTCTTGGTTCTTTCGGTAAAGTCACGTAAATAGAAAATAAAAATACAATAAAAATAAAAACTTTTTAAAAATAAAAGCAAAAAACCCACGACGTTTCGATCGCTACACAAGCGGTCTTCATCAGGCGGAGAGAAAAGAGGGGGCAAGCCTCCAAATGCAACTGCTTATAAGGGCTTCCAATGTTGTGAGTGGGCGGGGGACGAGAGTTGCGAGGCGGCAGCAGCAAGGAAAGCTGTGCGGCGTAAACAGCACGGGTGGGGCAGCCAGTGCTAATGTCGGAGTAAAGCGCGAGATAGAGGTGGAGCTGAAGGCGAGGGGCGCAGTCCAAGTGTGTTAGACAATGGGGAGAGGGAAGGGGTAGAAGATCCAATCAAAACCACCACCTTGCATTACATTGCAGGGATAACCAAAAATATTTCCAAAATCTTGAACAAACACAAGATCCAGGTCCGATTTAACACAGTGCATAAAATGTATGATCTGATCCCATCTGTGAAGGACAAGATTCCTGACATGCAATATCCCGGCGTCTACAAACTCAGCTGTATCTGCGGCAGCAGTTACATTGTGGAAACTAAACAACATGTCTCGGACCGTGTTCGTCAACATAAGGCAGATATGAAACAAGGCAGGACCAATACTTCTGCCGTGGCTGATCATCACTTTAATGATGCTGGCTCACATGAAATAGATTTCTCTAAGACGATGGTACTTTGCAAGCTGATTGGCTATCAACAAATATTTTTTCACGAAGCCATCCATATATACAGACAAAGACACAATTTCAAATGAGACGACGGTTTTAAACTCTGCAATCATTGGGAAGATGTCATCAACCACTGGGTCATGACTTGATTTGTGTTTTCTTGTCAACCTCTACCGTTAGCTGTGTGGATGTGTGTAGCGAGGTGCAATGCACCCCCTCCTATCTCTACCCCCTATCTCTACCCCCCCCTCTCTCTCCCCCCATCTCTATCCCCCCCCCTCTCTCTCCCCTCTCTCTCCCCTCTCTCTACCCCCTTCCTCCCCCCATTGTCTAACACACCACTTGGCCTGTGCCCCTCGCAGCTCCACCTCTATCTCGCGCTTTACTCCCCCTCTCTCCCCCTATCTCTACCCCCCCCTCTCTCTCCCCCTATCTCTACCCCCCCCCTCTCTCTCCCCCATCTCTATTCCCCCCCTCTCTCTCCCCTCTCTCTATCCCCTTCCTCCCCCCATTGTCTAACACACTTGGCCTGTGCCCCTCGCCTTCAGCTCCACCTCAATCTCGCGCTTAACTCCTACTTCTTGCGCTTTACTCCGACATTAGCACTGGCTGCTCTGCCCATGCTGTTTACGCCGCACAGCTTTCCTTGCTGCTGCCTCGCAACTCTCGGCCCCCGCCCGCTCACTTTAGAAGCCCTTATATAAGCAGTTGCATTTCGAGGCTTGCCCCCTCTTTTCTCTCCGCCTGATGAAGACCGCTTGTGTTGCGATCAAAACGTCGTGGGTTTTTTTCTTTTTTTTTTATCTACGTGACTACCGAAATAACCAAGAATATTAATTCCTGCAGTCACGACGTTTTAAGTCAGAATGTTATCTAATTGCTAAGTTTGTGAGTTGGTGCATTAAATGCTTGTACACGCAACTATTTATTTTTGCTGTACCGGGTGCTGGAAGGTCTTATGACGTATATTTGGCCAGATCGTTACATGGTCTAATACAAAAATCAATGATGAATCAACACTCTTACACTTACCCAGGTTCATGTCACAGAAGCAGATGAAGAATCTCATGGGACTTTCATCTGAGTTACGATGGTTTTCCTTGTGTCTCTTGCACCGTGTGTGGCGCAGGTACAGCCCGCAGGTGCTGCAGAGCGAGCCTTGCGGGCCCGACCTCGCCACCTTCCTGCTGGTGTTCGTGTGCAGCCACACATACCTGCGCAACCCGTACCTACTCGCCAAACTGGTGGAGGTGCTGTTCGTGCTGAACCCCAGTGTGCAGCCACGCACCGCGCGCTTCCACGAGATGCTGGAGAACCACCAACTGGGTACGCGCCACCTGGCGCCATCGCTCATGAAGTTCTACACAGGTGAGCAGGAGGAGGGAGGAGGAGGAGACGGCGGTGGAGGCGACAGCTGTTTTGGGCTCTCGGCAATCCCCCGCATGCAATCAAGACCATACATCAGGGTTAGGGTGAGGGTTGTGCAGTGGTGACACTGGTGCCTAACAGCAAGAAGTGCCTGGGTTTGATTCCCGACTTGAGTGCCTTTATGGAGTTTGTTCTACTCCTGTTCTGCATGGGTTTCCTCCAGGTTCTCTGGTTTCCTCCCATCGATAACTGGCATTGGCCATATGTCCCAATTCTGAAAAATTACCTGCAAATAACTAAATTGGGATTATACACAGCGACATTACCTTATATTGCGAAAACTTGGCATGACCCTCACGAGAAAGAGCATTTCCTAAGAAAGTGCAATAATAATCAGCGGTGTATTAGTTGAGAATATAAGAAAACAAAAAGAAGCATGGTCTGCTCCATGGGAAGGGGGGGAGGGGCATTGTCTGCTCATGTATTTTACTGCGTTCAATCCATTGCTCAATGATTAGCGGCAGTGACATAATCCAGCAGTCGTGCATACGCCGCTTGTTTCAGAGGTTTGCAATTCGAATCCAGCAAGCCGCCTTGGTTAATACTGCAGTTGTTTTAAGTCTTTCACTTCACATACATGCACAACATCTGCAACTGTTAAAGCTAGAATACACTGTACATGAACCAGCGGTGTGCACCATCGAAATCATTTGAATGTATGTGTTTGACTGGATGTGATATGCATTACATTAATGCAAACTGTATAAATTATTGATTTTAAATGTATACATGTGTGCGCAGACGTGGAGCAAACAGGCGCCAGCAGCGAGTTCTATGACAAGTTCACCATCCGCTACCACATCAGCGCCATCTTCAAGAGCCTGTGGAGCAATCCGGCACACCAGGCCACCTTCCTGGAGGAGTTCAAGTACGTACGCCCTGTTTGGGTGGCCGAGTGGCCTCGTGTTCAATGTGGCAATGACTGCTCAATCGGCCTGATTGGCTCACCGAGTCAGATTGTATGGAGTCAAACGCTTGATTACCACAGCCGCTTGGTAAACATTGTAAAGAGTGACCGATTAATTAGTAGTGTGCATTATCTGTTATAAAGTGGACACTAAGGATATTGCGATTCCATGAGTATGGAACAGGAGGGCTGCTGATTGCCAAGTGCCACAGTCAATTATTAATGAAAATGACAATTCTCCCATGACTAAATGCAATACAAATGAACCTTATGGCGGGACCCCGGGGTTCCAAATAAACGGAAGTCAAAACCGTAATTAATTAAAAAAATTTTGGCGACTCCGTCCCACCGCGCACATAAACGCCGCGACCCACCCGGCGCAGATCATTCTGTTGTCATGTCGTCCAAGCGCAGCGAGGACGAATGCGCAGAAGAAACAAAACTTTAAAACTTTGATTAGCGCATCGTGCAGAGCTCGTCGAGAGGAATAGATTGCCACATCGTTCACCTTCAACAGACATAAAATGACGTCGCAACGCAGTTTGTGCGAGAGCCGGGGGCTTATGGGACCCCGGGGTCCCCCCATGAGGTTCACACGTCTACTCTAGCCCTCCTGGTCTTCCTTGCAAAAGGAAATGCAAAAGGGCAATCATTCAGATTGTACTCCTAGAGTGGATGCGACTACTTCATTCAAATTCACTTGCTACACACTACATGACCCTGATGATCAGTAAATGCAAATACCCTCATCATCGTGGGCTGCAAAATCTGGCGTTTTGGAAGCCCTGGTCAGGTTAAAGGGGACCTGCACACGTGCAAGAGTATCTGCACTAATGAAAATCGATTCTTACACTCACGATATGCGCACTGAATTGTTTGGAAATTAGAACATTTATAATAAACAGTTGTAAATTAGATGGCATTGTACATGTTTAAGAAGATCAGCAGGTTCCTGTTCAAAGGAGCATTGAGGCAATGCTCATCTCCTGTTTACAGCCCAGAACCAATGGTGGAAATTCCTCATTCCTATGGTGGGAGCGATTTTATTTATAGAACTCGTTGAATTCTCCAAAAGTGGTCCCGATTTTATCTACCTCAGGGGGATGATGAACCGAGCCAAACCTCAACCTGGATTTGAACTCGTGACCTTTCGAGTTTGAACTACTCGCTCTACTGCTTAGCCATTTAGCTGAACATTAGGCGATTATAAAGTCTTGTACATTATACTTTAAAAAAATACAAGACTGATTACACGAAAGAGTTACTACCAAACAAGATGGTACTGTTGAGACCAAAAATAATAATAATTCCCTTGGCACGCATCGCCTTATAGCGTCGCCCTGGCACTTGAACCCGTCACATCTCACCCACATGCGTCACTTTGCTCCATCGCGTTGCGCCCATGCATGAGCCAGTGCTGTTTTTACTGGCAGCTCGGGGAGTCAGTTTGTGCGCTTCATCAACATGCTGATCAACGACACAACGTTCCTGCTGGACGAGAGCCTGGACTCTCTCAAGAGGATCCACGAGCTGCAGGAGGAGATGCGCAACAAGGAGGCGTGGGATCGCCTCTCCCAGGTGCCATTCACCTCCCTTCACTCAACTCCATCTCCCTCATCGCTCCTTCCTCTCCCACCCTTATCTCTTCTCTCCTTTATGCACTCTCTTCTCTCTTCTGTCTCCTCTCTGTACTGTTATGAAATCTATTTTATGGGTTTGTGTTGAACTTGGACCCATATATAACAGAGAGAGTCCTTGGCAGTTCCCCAGCATTGGTTTGGTTCAAGCAAATATTACTCTACTGATGAGACCCTGAATGTTGTATCCGGTCCAGGGTTTGCTTGTATTGAACCAATGCTGCTGAAATTCTGCACTCTTGAGAAAGCTGAGTGGCTGATGGGATGTGTAAAAATTTACTTTTATGTGAAGGGACAGATTTGGCTGGAGGACAATGATCTGCTGTTTCTCTTCTTTTGTATGGCATGACAAAAAAGCAGCAGGCTACAATTGTATTGTTAATGTTGTAATCCATTCCATGGCATCTGGGGTGGTAGCTGAGTGGAGTTGGCTCGTTCCTCCAGAATATGTTACTGGGCAGTCATCGGTGATATATACCTGATGGTTCACACCTCACTGCATTTGCAATTTGGTGAGTCATGGCTCTTCCATTTCCGGAGGATATATCACCACACCATCTTCCACGTGTTGTTGGGACTCGGTTGGGAGCGGTCGTTGTGGCAGAAGAGAGAGACCAGGGCTGTTCCATTGTCGGGTCTGAAATAAGGTTCTTGTTTGGGACACCACTGTTTCCCCATTTCCCCACGTCTCATACCGTTGGGTGGCGGGGTCCTTTTCGGTTGACAGAAGAGTTAGGCACGCGTCAAAAATTGAATGTCTCGATTTCAGACAAGAAGGTGGTGGGGATTTTATTTCGATATGCAGAGGGAGATCTAGATTTTCCAAAATATGTTCATACTCTCTAAGTGTTTCAACAGCATCCTGTTGGATGTTTGCGAGTACTGGCAGCCACTGCAGCAGCGTAGGTTTTATGATGCCGCTCACGGCACAAAGCACAGCTTTGATTTGAGTCAGCGAGCCCAGTGTGAGAGTTGCTGTACCAGACAGGTGCAGCACAGTATTCTGCCATAGAAAAAGGACCAGGGCTTACGTTTATATATGAAGGGTCCCAGCGTCACATCCCCAAGTAGCCCCTGGAAAGTTTTGGATGATACTGCTCTTTGATTACATTTCAGGCGCAACATAAGCGTCCATCATCAGGTGGGAAAGCTCTTTGATTGTTTCTTATATTTTCCACAGTAACACTCACGATTGATTTAGGAGCGGGACGCATGCACACCGGCGCAGTGTGGTAGGGGCCATGCCACTTAATCTGGCAACTCGGCTGCTATGGGAGCCATTTCCCTTTTCGGTTGATTGTTGCGTCCTCTCGGTGACTAAGCGACGCCCCCGCTGTGACCTGCCCGTGCACAACCTCGCAGGAGCAGCAGCAGAGCCGGGCGTCTCAGATGAGCCAGGACGAGAGGCAGTGTCGCTCCTACCTCACGCTCGCCATGGAGACCCTCGACATGTTCCACTACCTCACCAAGCAGGTCCAGAAGCCCTTCATGCGGCCCGTGAGTCCACTGACACTCGATCATCACTGGCTAGCTTGCTCGTTCGTTCTGTCTCCTCGTTCCTTAGATTTGAGGTTTCCGCATGTTTGATTAAATTCGCATGTCACCTGTATTCTTGGACACGATTGTGCACGTGGCTTCATCACCAGTGGTTGTTTAAGTCGTTGCCCTCTCCACCCAGTCTCTGTAGACTAGAAAGTCAAATGATGAATCAGAGGTGGGAATGTAACAGGATGGGAAATGTCACCAGTGAGTGCAGATTTAAGCTCACAGATTGCGACTGTACACACCGGGAGCATCAGCAGCACCAGCAGTCCAGCTCATTAATCCTGATCTGGCATCAGATTCACCTGACATACATCAGGCTTCTTCAGGCCGAGTGGGGCTCTTCATTCCTAAATGGGACAAAGTCTAATTTGCTTGTAAATAGTCTTTTTTTACATACACGTTTTTATATGTCTATTGTGGGTGTAAACATCAAATTTTATCGTGTTACATTCGTGTCATTATTATACTTGTTTACCCAGGAAAGCCTTACATTGTTTCAAGATTATTTTTCAGGAGGGTCCTGTTACGTTTTCGCAGGAGGGAGAGATGTTGCTTTGAGTTATCCATGGTTATTTTAAAGTTGTAAAATATTGGTCCATGACGCTCGGCACACAACGGCCTACGCTTCTTTGAATGACACCACGGGATCTTTAACATCCACTGTGAAACTGATTGCACGTAGTATTTTACAGTTAATACACCCGCAGAACGAGGGTGGCCTGACGGATTTGGATCGTGAATCTCTGCAACAAGCAGTGAACGCGTTGCTGCCGAGCCACGGCACCGTCAGAGCGACGGACTTGCGTAAGAAGCCTTCAGCGTCTCTTCCTCCTGCCATCGTGCCCTTGTCTTCTTTTTGTTTGACAGGAGCTGTCTGATCGCTTGGCGGCCATGCTCAACTTCAACCTGCAGCAGCTGTGCGGGCCCAAGTGCCGGGACCTGAAGGTGGAGAGCCCTGAGAAATACGGCTTCGAGCCGCGCCGCCTGCTCGACCAGCTCACCGACATCTACCTGCACCTCGACTCGCCCGAGTTTGCGCATGCAATTGCCAATGACGAGGTGCCATCTCCAACATTATCATCATGAGCATCATCATCATAACCATGCTATCGCAATGACGAGGTGCCATCTCCAACATTATCATCATGAGCATCATCATCATAACCATGCTATCGCAATGACGAGGTGCCATCTCCAACATTATCATCATGAGCATCATCATCATAACTATGCCATCGCAATGACGAGATGTCGTCTTCAACATCAACACCACCGGAAGTGCTATCATCATAAGCATCATCATCATCACCACTGATATTACATGTATACAGTATGCGTTTATACAAAGATCACCTCCCCAGCTAAAGACAAACAATTCATTTGCATAAATGACCAGTTTGTATATAATGTGCTGTAGCTGTAACAGTTGCAGTTGTTGTACGAGTAATTTTTTTTATTGCAGATTTAACTAAGTTTAGACTGGTGGCACGATTCAGTTTGAGATTCTTCCACGCCGAAGCAGCTTTGTGTCTGAGCGAAACTGCCTGTTTGGGTTTTAACTCTTGGGATACTTAAACTGTCATGATTTTGGGAAATGTTGGAGCAAAAAAATAATTGAGTTCATAAAGCGGGGTGGGCATTCAATTGTTTTTTTCACTGTACGTGCCGTGGCCAGCGCTCGTACCGAAAGGAGCTGTTTGAGGATGCCGTGGGTAAGATGAAGAAGGCCGGCATTAAGACGGCCATCGCTGTGGAGCGCTTCCGCCTGCTGGCGGAGCGAGTGGACGAGATGGTGCAGCACAACGTGCAGGCCGACCACGACTACAGCGATGCGCCCGAGGAGTTCCGCGGTGAGCGCCATTTCGCCTCGTGCCCAAACGCCAAGGCCACATGGGATGGGATCCTTTGCCCGTCACTGAGATAGGGATTTATAATATTTCCCCACGGGGAAACATCAATGTGTGCATCTTGGTAAAGCTGTATGGATCTGGGCGACGCTGTGCGTGCGTGCACCCTGCACAGACCCGCTCATGGACACGCTGATGAGGGACCCTGTGCGCTTGCCGAGCGGCAAGGTGATGGACCGCAGCATCATCATCCGGCACCTGCTCAACGCGCACACCGACCCCTTCAACCGGCAGCCACTCGACGAGACCATGCTGGTGCCAGGTGAGCACCGGCAATGCCGCCGCCGCCATGGCGTTGTCTGCGTGAACCGCTTGCGTTCCGTGCTGATGCTTGCGATCCAACTCGGTGGAGGCAGGGTTCGTGGATCACGTAGATGTCTCGTTGCAGTGAAACTCCCAGCCTGCTGGACTGATGAAACACTGAATGTCGAAACCGGTCCAGAGTTTGCTTGAATTAATTCAATGCTGCTGAAAATATGCACTCCCAGAAGGAGGCGTACGGTCTGATTATTTTTGTTACAAGCAGACAAGTGGGAAGGCAGTCACAACTGGCACAAAAGATTTCCCAAGCTCTTCGGTCCTCTGTTGGGAAGTTTAGCCAACTGTTAACGAGCGTTTTTACATGTGGGAGGAACTGGCAGTACCTGAAGAAAATCCACAGGTACGAGGGGGGTAACACTTAATCCAGATACAGATGAAAATTAATCTAGTTGCAGCACTGTCATACAATGGAAAATTAGATGCGTTTCTTCAGCAATTGCTGATGGTTTTTTGCACAATGTACACGTTTGTGTTATTTTAAACTTAAGCTAGGAGATTGTGACCTGGACACCCACAGGTAAGGGAGCTTCATACATTTGTGTGATCCAGAGTGGTACTCATTGTAACTAGCCAATAGAAAGGTCTGTGTCGATTCCCAACCAGGATTTGTACTTGTGATGTTCTGCAAGCATAAGTTACATTTTTTTAGGTTTAAAATGTATTGTGTTTAACCAGGTGAGGACTAAAGAGACCAGGATGAGTCTGATTTGCAAGTGCCCTGGGTAATCCAAGAGACGGTTATTCTCGTCATATTTTTGAGGCGCTTATTTCTTCTTCCCGTGCAATCCAGAAACGGAGTTGAAGGAGAGGATCCAAGCGTGGATGCGAGAGAAGCACAGAAAGTGACGCACACCAAACCACGACGCTCACAGGAAGCGTGACCCCGTGAACCAGGAAGGGAAGGAAGGCTCCTTCAGTTGTACACCACGCTGTGTCGTTTGCTTAAAGAGAAAAAGGCAAAATACCCAACACGATGATGAAAAGGAAAAAACTGAGATCGCATTTCACCTGAAGTCGGACGACAGGACCGCGCTTTTCCAGAATCGGGCACCAATGGTGCTGCTGCGTCGCAAAGCTGCTCCGCACGCGCGAGGGACATTCGTTGGCGTCGGCCATTTTCCTCCCTCAAATCTCGTGCCGGCGGCCGCCTTTAACTCCCATCGCGCCTCCCCCCTCCCCCGTCCTCCATTGTGCAGTCTGAAAGCCGGGTTGCACTGTGAACTAAAGGTTGTGGAGTGAAAGTGAACGGCTGGGCGTGCGCTAGCGGAGCCATTGCACGCACCGTTTTGTCGTGGGGGGCGGCCAGGGTGCAGACAGCCAAACGCCTCCCCTCCCTGCGCCGCCTCAAGTATTAGATACATCACTTCCCAGGTCAGTGCTTCAGGATAGTCCCTAATCCTTCTTGCTCCCCTGTGTACCCCTCCCCTTGCCGCAGCGCTTCCGAGTGCAGGCAACTGTTGAAGAACTCTGTAGTTAGAGATCACGTTTGAATTAGAATATCTTTGTATTTCTTCCGTTAGAGATCATTAAAAATTTGATACTTAATTGTACAAAGAGCATGTTGGCAACAGAGGCAAGACTTATTTATTAAGCGCCAACCCAACAGGACAATTCCACTCGCAAGAGTGGAAAACGAAGATAGACATGTGGAAACTTTTCTCTTATCACCATTACAATTTTTTTTATTATCAAGATAAAAAAACTGAATTTATTCATAATAATATAAAGCACATGTAATAAGTTTTCAAAGTCAAACCATATGCAGTTGAACCCTGCCATTTGCTACACATGTCAATCAGATGTAATGAATGATCCAACCAGAAATGATACAAATATACATTTTCACAAAATGTACAATCTGTTCTATGTTGCATTTTACAAGCTTATAAAAACATTTATTTCTCAACGCTGATCATAGAAATTTGGATTTTCCCTATCTAGCTCAAAGCCACAAATAGAGATGAGCACCTCCCTATGTGAGCTTGAGTAGGCAGACGTTTTGACCTTGGGGGGCAGGGTGGTTCAGTGGTAACACTAACAGCAAAAAAAGGCCTGGGTTTCCTTCCCGACTCGGGTGCCTTATTGTGTGGAATTTGTATGTTCTCTCCCTGTTATGCATGGTTTTACGCTGGATTATCCGGTTTCCTTCCATTTCTTAAAAGCCACACAGTGTAACTGGTATTTGGTAAACATCCCAACACTGAAAATTACTTGAAAATTAGTCAAATGAGGGGACACAGCAAAATCAACACCTGCAAAAATCTGGCAAAGACCCTCCTGAAAAAGTCTTGAGACTTGGTGAGACTCTTCTGGGCAAACAAGCATAATAATAGCCATGATGGCCTCATTTAGGGTAAAGCTTACATCATGCCTCAGAATACTAGAAAGCATGAAACGTTTTTTTTTTACTCGTGAAATATAAATTAGAATCAGAACAATAATTTGTGTATACAAATATGCAACTGCTTTCTTTAGCAGACTATCGGCACAAAATACTGGATAAAACAGGAAAAAATTTACCATCAAAACTACCAAGAATGAAATTCTGAATCTAATTGCGACAGTTTATCGAATCACAGGGCAGCAAATTTTCACCTGCCTACTATGAAGATGGCCTTCGGCAGTAGAGTGAGCGACTCGCAATCAGGAGGTTGCAAATTCAAATCCTGGTTAAGGATTGACTCAGGCCATCATCCCTCTGGGGTATAAAAAAATTAGTACCACTTGGTTATCCAATCAATAGAATTGCACAATCACGGGAATGTAGCATTTTCACCGCTGGCTCGGGATTGTAAACAGATGAGCTCTGCTTTGATGCTCATTAGAGTAGGAACTCTCTTTTGACTTTTAACTGTAAAGCTGGCCCCCCATGTTGGACACACACGACCACACATTAGCAACAATTCTCCAAGCGACGTGAGCGGCTGTGATCCGTGTGACATGGTTAGTAAGGCCTTTTGTTGAGCAGCAGACTGAGCACCACGACCACCTCCAGCACGGCCGGTGGCACACTGGGGGAAGACCAAACACAACAATTGAAGCTGCTTCTTCACCTTATAGACCTAAGTGACAAGTGTTATCAGCCAATGGTTCTCTGCTGAGCTACCTCCGTCTGCACATTGCTGTTTAAACACACCAAATTCTAATTTAATGCCGAGACCTCGGGAAAAGCTCGGCATCTTTTACCGAGTGTTGTTATTTTGGTCAGTTCATTATCATTTGCTTGTACATACCATCAGGTATTCACATTTTGAAAGGTGTACGTATACAGAAACTGATATTCAAATGTTTTCTAAGAATGCAATTGGATGGTGCAATGGTTTACTAACATCACCTTGATTTTCCCAACCACAAGTAAAAAAAAAATCCACTGAGCTTTAAACTTCAAACTATTTTTATGTTATCTGGTACCGCCACAGATTTCTAGCTCTTTTTCAGAACCAACCTGGCTACAAATGATAGCTCAACGAAGTTGCTTATGTGGAAATTTATAGCAGCCAAATACTCTAAACGCAAGTTTATAAATGAAGGGAAAACCCGGAGGATATGGATAAAAATCCACGCGACCAAATATACAGGCGTCAGGGTCAGGATCGAACCCACACGTGTACACCAGGCGAGGTAGTTAATGACGTAGCAGATAAGATACACTTGAGAACCAGCATTGTCTTTCAAGGAAGACTTGGGGGAAAATATTTATTTTTGAACAGGCACAGACGAATTTCCCAAACTGTCAAGAGGCCAGCAACAAACAGCACTATCAACGTTGTCATAGAAAAGAGTTGTTGATACATTGCTTTAATTGAAAAATGTCATTACTGGTTGAACAAAAAAGGTAGCGTGGTGAGTGGTTGAGTGATATAGTGGTCAGTGAGTGCTGTGACCTGCAGTAGTATGGTGGTTAAATACAGTATGGATGAGGTAAAGCAGTCCAGTGAGTCCTCAACGCTTCACTCAGTGAAGCTGCTTGGAACAGTGACCATTATAGTAAAACACAAGACAGCACTTGAAAATTGCTGAATGGGCCTGCACCCTGCGTTCTCTATTCTTGTTAAATGTGAGACGAGTTTACCTGCAGAAACCCAGGAGCCACCAGGCGGCGTCGCAGGCCAGGTAGTCGAACAGGTAGAACGCCATCGTGATGCCGGCGCTGCTGTGACAACCGATGGCTGGTCGCGACGCTGGTCAAGGGGATTTTGACTGCTTCCATTGCATCTTTTCTGTTATCACATTATTAAGAAGCAACATGTGCAAACAGAAGCACCAATACTAAAAAATATGCAATTGCATTATATTTCCCTATTGGATGACTTGGAAATAAGCTCGGCCTTGCAATATTTTGGAAACAATTTGCTAATGCAAATCGAAGTGTTCTTGCAGACCAATTTTATGTAAATAGGTCACATTAAACGAACCATATCACTTTGTGGAATTTTTGAATTGCCAATTTGCTTCGATATGACAATGAAAATGTAGCCATTGCTTAGCTCAACTTTAATGAAATGGGAGGTGTAATGGTGCTCATCACCGATAGAACGATTGCAGCTTCTCAGCCTCTCAGAAGACGACGACCCACATTAAAGGATTCCTTCGATCCACATGTACAAATTAAGCATGCCGACGACCCTCTTGAAAGCCACTACAAATTACACAAATTAACATTGTCGAGGTTCAATGTCACACATGGGTGTCCAGGGAGGATCACTGTAAAAGGGTCACACGACACCTAACCTCCCTTACACTGACATGCACATAAGCACATGTATGTTTCAGACAGGTGCACTCGGAAATGACAATCGTGTGAAGAGTCCATCGGTATAGCCACGACAAAGTGAAAGCAATGGCGAGTTCGTGGTACCAATGGAATTGGCCTTTGACCTCTGAATACGAAGTGTCTCCCTGCTCAAATGAGCATGGTAGTAATGTTCATCACCATTTGGGTTCCTTATCCAGTGGAGAAAATTATATATTCCTATGGAAGGGGCTAATCTGCCAACGATGGCCACTACTGACATTCAGCAAAGTGGTATTTTACTGAATCTCGTGAGTGATTGGCCAAGCCAACGCTGGACTAGAATTTCAACACAACCTTCCAAATGCAAGTCAAGAACTGCCATACTTCCCACTCGGCTACAGAACAACTTACTTAGTTTCAGGAGCATCTTAAAGCAATCTACTAATATAAAATAACTATGGTAGAATTTAGACGTTCATGGAGCGCAGTTAAAGCTTGGTGGATTGCGTCATGCCCTTTGGTCAATGTCTCTGCCAAGGAGTATGATCACGATGTCAGTATTAAATTACCTTGGCTAACATGCAACACCCTCGATTTTTAGTTTACGAACAAGGCGACATGAATGAGCCTCTTTAGGAGGGTTCTGCAATGAGATGTTTGGTTAATTAAATTGTAATGAGTGTTTTGCATGCAGGAGGAAGCCAAAAAAACCATGAATATAAAGAGGTAACACTCAAAGATCTGCACAAATGGGTTCAAAAACCTTGCACTCAAAAATATTGGTCACCTCAGCCCAACAGATTTGTGATCATCGGAGATCTGTGCGATCTATCAGCCTTTAAAGCTATGGATCACAGGCATGGAGGACCACGTCTGGATGAATAATACGAATCTGGTGAAAGTAAGAAGGCGGTGATGCAGGTGCTGGAAGCGTGTGGATACAGAGGAGGCTCTGGGAGCTGCTGTGCACGGACATCCCAGTGATGAAGCCGATCAACTCCACCCCCAGTGCAGCCAATGTGAGCGCCAGCGGTATCACCACCCTGCCAACCAGTGCACACGCAGGCACAACTTACAACCAGTTAAACCACCATGTCGGATAAAACTGGTGAAATAAAATAATTCTAAAAGACTACGTTGATAATCTTGAGAAACCATGATAACCCATTGAGATAGTTTTTTTTTACAAAGGAGACCTGGGTAAAACAAAAGGGAATAAATGCAATCGGTATAAAGCATATACTGTATAGCACATTCAAAACAGGATCTCAATTACAGCTATGAAAGTGAGTAACCACCATGAAGTGCATGAATCTTCAATTTTCCAGTTGAACTACAAATGCTTCGACCGTAATTTTTTTTTACAAAAAGTATATTGTCAATTGTGTATTGTCAATTACGATTTATTGTCTGAACATGTTAATTGTATTATCTAATATTAGACTTTCCAACTAAGCTTAAACGCATTAATGCATTAGCTCTGTCCAAATGCTTCTAACAAGGGGTCATGCATCTTAAAGATGATCCAATTAAAATGAATATTTTAATGTAAAGTTATTGCTAATCAGGGGTTATTTTACAGAAAACTGGGAAAATGTATGAACGAATTGGACATTAAAAAGTAAACATTAAATGGGAATACTTTTCCCACGGTGATGTCACACTACACATGACATTATTGCATGTTATATTTCGTTATCTCAAAATCTAACATCAGCCGCCATAATACACAGCTCGATGAAGGGCTCCACAAGCCACAATTGTTGCTCAAGTCCCAGCAATGAAAGAAAATCCACCTCGCATCTACACACGCGCTGATTTAATTGCTCCACCCCACGGTGTCTGTCCTCTTGGGCGTGTTTGCCCCCATGGCTCCCACCCATCGTCCTGACGTGTTCTGGCCAAGCCCACTTTTTTCAAGTTTGGATTATGTCAAACCTGTATGTTTTCTTACCTAGGTGTTCCTGATTTTGTCTCAATCTAACGCCAAGCTTACCATGTTTGACATTTTTCAGTTTACTTTCAGTTTTCTTCAGCAATGTCCATGTTTATGAACATGTCATAGCAGGTAGTACGGAATCATACTTTTTAATACTTATAAATGCATGTTGGAGAGCGCTACAAATTCCATGCGTATACACGTTTTGTCTTGTATTTTAAATAGTTAATTTTTTTCAATTGTTTAATTCTACATTGTTTTGTTTACAAATTAGAATTTGCTGTTTTGTTGTATTAAATAAACCCACGTCTCCCTTTAAAGAGAGACTCTGTGACCTCTGGCTTGGCTATCAACAAAGGTCATCTGTCTGTCTGCAACGGATAAAGCAGGGTGGTGCAGTGGCAACACTTGTGCCTCAGTAAGAAGGGTCTGGGATTGATGTTCGACTCGGGTGCCTTTCCGCCAGGTTCTCCAGTTTCTTCCCATAGCTATGGGTGAAATGTGCTGAATTGAGAGCTCTGAGTCACACCCATCCTTACTCATTCGTTGGCGTCTGGTTTTCTGTGATACGCGGCACTGGAATACAGGCGATCAGGTTTTCTTCCTGAAACAAATGTGAAAAGGAGCAAAGTTAAGCTATGAGAGAGTGGGTAACCAATGTGGATAAATTACGTAATTCGAAACTCAAGACTTGTTAATAACACCGACTTAAAAGGGGGAAAAAATATAGCAGGCAACGTTTTGGTCAATGGCCCTTCATAGCACACCAGAATGGCCATTGTCCACATTTTCACCTCGTTTTCTTTTTAAGATAGTGTTACTAACAAATGTGTCGAGTTTTTGTGCTTGTGCACCACTCCCAACGCAGCATCACCAAATCATGTGTTTGGTTCACATATTCGTATATCTTATCTTTTTGCCGTATTGTTGGTAAACATTTACCAAGATGTATGTTTGACGGCATGTATTGAGAATAAAACTAGATGGGGGAGATGTTCGGTTAAGTGAGTTCGGGCCGTGCAGATCTAAGACCAGAGGAAGCGGGGTGCGAGTTCAACCAACCCCAGGACTTGCGAGGCCAGACAAGTGGAAGGGAGGAAATAACGATGGATGGATGATGCTGCAGAAATGAGCTGAAGAGGAATACCGTGAATGTAGACAGACGCTACGAAGTTAAGCTTTTAGAAAAACGGAGCATGAAATAATGGAGAAATTTTAAGAAACTTTTTGATGGTGAGAACACATCAAGAATGGACCAACATTGGTATCCCATGTTGCAACCTTTTCCCACTTTAGACCAAACTGGGCCATATTTCTTCGTGAGTCGATGTATATGAACACTGCATTCTACTGTCTGGAAGTTCAACACTACCGCTACCAGACCTCGGTACAAATCATTGTCCGCCACACCACGTGCCAATTCCCAGACAGGCGGGCCACTGTAACACCGAGGAGGTTTGGTGAGTTCGAGTTGTGAGCCCAGAGAGATGCCCAGACGAGGGTTGTGTGTCGGGGGGGGGGGCCCGGGCCGAGCTCGCACCGCGCAGTTCCTCCCCAGGGCGCCGTCCCCGCAGCGCCAAGCGGACGCCACCGCGGCCCACAGCGCGGCGGCCACTTGCGCCGCGTGGCCGCAGAGCGAGACGAGGCGCAGGCCCACGAGGCCGCTCGCCGCACGCATCGCCCTGCGGAGAGGACACGGCCACAGAAGTGAAGGGTCGGTGACATGGCCCAGTTAGCAAGTTCGCCACTTGTTGTCGAGGTTCACGGCTCTCAACTGGCAGAGCAGACCAGTGTATTCCGGCCTCGCCATCACAATTCGCCAAATTTGAAAACTTACACCACAAATAATATTTTATTGGTAAACGCAGAGCAATCGTCGCGACTGCAAACACTTGGTAGAAGTCTTCTGAGAAACGAGTTGAAACCGGCTTCGCTGGGTCATCAAGAGTCGGGGCGGTGCGGTGATCAGCGCGCTGAGATCAGAACCCGACGGCCCCAGTTCGACTCCAGGCTACGGCTGACATCGCGTGATCACTGATGAGCCGTGGGAGGCCTCGTCCAGGGCTGAACATTATTCGAATTTAAAAATAGCAAACAGGCGCCAATCACACGGCTTCAATGAGAATGTACCCTCTTGATGTGTCGTCAACAGGAACAAGTGCAGCGATTTCCTGTTCAAATGAACACCGAGGCGGTGCTCAGCTCCTGGTCATCGCCCGGACCAGCGGTGGGAATGGCACGTTCCTGTGGTAGCGGGCGCCCACGGAACAAAGTTGATATCAATAGGAAAGTGGAACACTGCAAAGAAGGTTTAACAGTATTTGTACCTCTTCTGAAGATGGATCCCTGCAGTCACGAAAGCTTTAAATCGAGTATTTGTACCACCAACATCAAGTTCCAATCACGGGTCCCAATTAAAGGCAAAACCCCAACAACTATCAAACGACAATTCGTGAATGCCCCGATTTCGCTGACTTAATCCCTTTGCGCGTTGCAATTACTTACGAATCGTTTTAATTACCAGTGGCTTAATCGGCGCCTGATAATATGGAAAGTTGAGCGTGGACGCGATCCCAACTTGCAACCTCCAAGTGGCCCATGAGGCGCCAGAGTTGCTAAGCAACTGCTGATTTAATCGGGACCGGAGTGAGATGGTGAGTAAAAAGGCGGCCATGTTGCTTATGGAAGTAGAGCGCGGGACCCAACATCTCGACGCCGGCACGTCGCGGGATGATGACGTCACAGTCGTTAATGTTGACGGCTGTTTGAGAATTTCCCTACGCAAGATGGCCGCGGAAAAATTCTGCTCGGTCTCAACGCGTACGACGCGGGATCCACATCTCGCGATAGCTCTTGCCGGATCCATTCACTTGTGAGCAGCCGCCGAAGTCTCGCGAGAGCTGGACCCGGGTACTTCCACGTCAGACAGTCTTGGTGGGGCCGCATCAGCTGAGACGCAATGGTGAGTGGCACATCTATTAGCATTACCATCAGAGCCGCGGCAATCACACAAGCAAACACAACAGTCAACAATTACAGATGTCGGTGGTGAGCGTTTGGGCGACAGCGATTATAGTCGCACTCCTCACGCGTCGAGGTTAGTTGGTTTGGGGGCTGGCCTAGGCGAAGCCCATCGTGGGCCGTCTGGAGTCTGAGCAGTATTTGATTTAATTGAACTTTTGTTTTACAACATACAACCTCTTTATGCTTATTTTATTCTGCCTTATTAACATGTGGAGGTTGTGACATTAGATCCCTACCTTGTGTAACGTGACGTGAGTTACAGCGTATACAATACCTTCAAAGAGGTGGTGTGGTGGGTGAGGTGGTTCATCATGGCCATGTCGGACACAAGCGCCGCTGAGATTCTCTATTTGAGCTCTGGGTGAGGGGGTCTCTGTTGGGCCGTGTCCACCGAGCACCATGTCAGAGTTACCTTGCTAGCTTCTCAAGTGGAGCGTGCATTGACATAACCCAGCGGTAGCGCATTTTATAGAGGTTTATGGTTCTATTACGGAAATAGTTAATAATGAAACAGCGATCAATCGTCGCCAACTACTGCGAAGCTTGGCAGGACCCTCCTGAAAAGGGTTGCGACTCTGTGAGCATTTCCGAACTTATGCATAATAATGATGATGATGGACGATTACCAGGGGTCTTCATTGCGGCCACTGGGGGCCGCCAGTGCGGCCCCTGACGCATCCCGGTCACGCTGTCTCAAACCCAGTTGTCTCAAATGTGTGGCGGCCCTCACACTGATGATGTCTTAACGGCTAAAGTGTCTTGCAGTGAGTGCTGAACACTGTTTGGCGTTGCTACCATTCTGCAAACGCATCTGTGACAGGGCATGGTAGAAGATGCGACACTGAATGTGGGCAAGATGCAATGGGAGGGAACTCGGAAGTAATTACGTGGCGTTACTTTCTCGGGGGCATTGTCCAACAGAGGAGGGTGCTTCACAGTGTTCTCATGGAAGAACAAAGTCTGTCCCGTATGTAACTAAGGCGACGAACTTCAAACCTTTTCCATTAACATTACCCCAAAAATATTATTGTAATGGGTGGGTATGTATATAATTCAACTTTTCAGAGCTATTGATCTGCGAAATCACTTGCATCTGAATCTCACACGATACAATACAATAACATTTTGTGGTAAAAATATAATAATATTTTTTAACGTGGTTATTTATTTCGTGAAGGCTTTTACATGTGACGATCATGCAGTGAGAGGGCCAGATGGTGATTTAGCAACACAGGAATTTTCCTTTGTATTTTTCTCAAGTAGATTCAGTTTAAGCATGGAAAAGCTTTGAGAAAATGTATATGAGAGATCCAAATTATATTGTTTAAAACTGCTCCATTATTATTTGACTGCATAAATCATGTGAAGTGATTTTTTTTCTCCCCTTGTGTTAATTTAAGTCACATTAAACGATCAGTGTTACAGTAGCAGAAATAATATAACAAAGTGTGGCACTTTGGTCAGCGCACTTAACGTTCAGTTCGACGGGCATGAGTTAAAATCACAGTTTCATATCAACACTTTGTGGGAAATGATAGTGCTGCACCCAGCTCCAGCTATAATTGCCGCGTTTACTCCCCTACAGCCGCTGCGACTGGAGATAAAGCGCAAGCTAACAGCACGCTCGGACCGCGTGAAGTGTGTGGACCTACACCCGAGCGAGCCATGGATGCTGGCCAGCCTCTACAACGGCAGCGTGTGCGTGTGGAACCACGAGACGCAGGTGCGCCTGTGCTCGCGCTTCTTCATTGACGCGGCCCTGGCAGTTTGTGCCGTTGAACAGCATGCGATTGACTGTGCGAGTTGTTATATACAGTCCCCTACCATTTCCATGGGATATACATACAGTGGTACCTCGGTATACGTCGTTAATTCGTTCCAGAAGGTAGGAGGACTTATAACGAAAATGACGTATACCAAACAAATTTTTCATCATAACAAATAAAGGGAAAGGAAATAATTCGTTCCAGAGTATAATAAATGATATTTTATATGGCTTATTATACATTAATGGGGTTGTATAAAAGAATTTAGACACTACTTATTACTAAAATGCATACATACATGAAAAAAAATGCATAAATAAATAAAAAACTAAATATAACTTAACTTTTCCTTGCTGAGATAAGTTGATAGCCTACGAGGATGGTGGTGAGGAAGGGGAGGAGGAGGAGGATATGCTATTTTTTGGAAGGAGAGTCCCCTTCCATTAACTTCAGGAAGCTGAAATTCTGGAGTTTTTTCTCTTTTCTGTCTTTTTTCTTGACTTGGACCTGATTGGGGCTCACCAGGTTTGAGTTTTACTAAAAACTTGTCCATTGAATTTAGTTTTTGCCTTCTTCTAAGAATGTTCCTGAAGTGTGACATTGTCTGGTCATTCCACACAATACTGTTATGGCTTGTTAGAGCCGTAACAGTATTGTGTAGGCTGGTACTGTACGCGTTAACTCATCCCGACCCATACAAGTTCTAGCAAGCGCGTCGTATCCCAAGCAAGACGTCGTATCCCAAGACATTTTGTTCTCGTCAAAACACGACGTATACCAAATTCGACGTATTCCAAAGCGGTCGTATACCGAGGTATGACTGTATTGTCACCTTTCAGGGTCATAGCGCGGTGAGATGGCGCAGTGTTAGCACATTCCCTTCTTGTTGTAAAGGTTTGTAACTTACTCACAAATGACTTATTTTGAAAACAGCAATCGCAACCGATTGTAAAAAACTTAGCAGGGATTACACAAATAACTATTTGTCCTTACTGCAAAAACTTAACAGGACCCTCCTGAAAAAGTCTTGAGACTAAATGAGGCTTTCTTGGGTTAACAATGGAGTCATAACATGAACATTATTCCTTTGTCTTGTTTGTACAAATACGATGACATCTGAGATGTGACATCTGAGATGTCATCTTATTTGCACCGTCTCCCCTCTTTTATATGGTATGTCTAGTAGACTCTTAACTCGCACGATTTGATCCATGTCATCTTATTTGCACTGTCTCCCCTCTTTTATATGGTATGTCTAGTTTCATTTTTCTCGATTGTAATGTCTGTCTGAATTCTTCTGTTGTGTTTATTTTGTCCATTACTCTGCAGGAAACACACTCATATAAAATGTATAACAATCTAAACTAGTAGACTCTTAAATCGCACGATTTGATCCATGTCTAATGAGCGACTTCCGCGACATGTCGTGTAGAGGGTACTTGTTCTTTATTTCTCACACTGGGCACCACACAGGCCAACACTTATGCTTCTCACTCTTAGTACAACACTTAGATATTAACGTTTCTACTGGCTATACACAGCCGATCACTCGGCGTGGTCCCACTACCCTCATTCGGCTACGTTGCTGGCTGGCGGCGTGACGATGATGGCGATGGAAACCCCGCAGGAGGTCTTCCACGTGGCCAGATGACTGAGAGAGATGTTGGCGAGCAGCGACACAGTCAGAACCCAAGAACCCACACACGAGCCCCGGGTCCGCTCCCTCTTATATCCCCCCAGGCGTGGCTAGGCCCCGCCTCCGGCAACACTCTCTCGTGGAACCTTCTAGCAGGTTACGGAGTATCTCGGCTCACCCCACCTGTTACCTGTGCCCCAGATACCTCTCCTTCTTTGATTGGTTGTTACTTTAACCGTGCCCGTACCCGTGATTCCCTTTCCCGGCCAGCAGGTGTCACCCTGTCATTACACATGTATTGTGAGCCTAAAATATATTGTAGTCTACAAATTGTTATATACCTGCTATTGTTACGTATCTGCTATTGTCTGTTTATTTTGTGTGTAGACGCTGGTGAAGACGTTTGAGGTGTGCGACCTGCCGGTGCGCGCTGCCAAGTTTGTGGCTCGCAAAAACTGGATGGTTGCTGGCTCGGTGAGTGTCATATTTTGCTGAGTGAGTTTTACTTATATTGAGAGTGCTGATGGGTTTTCACATTTGTACAATAAGGCCCAGTGGTTTAACTAACCTCCACTTGCCAAGGCTACAACTACCAAGAGATTTGTTTTCCAATATAGCTGTCCATGCACATGGATACTAGATGTTGCTAAATCCCGTAGATCAATTTGAGGGAAGAGGTTCGTGAAGTATGTATTGAATTGTGTTCTGTTTGTGATGTCACTTGTTATGTTTGGGATGCCATTCACTATTATTTCCATTATGAGGACCAAATGGGCCAGTATGCAATTGGAAATCAGAAATTGACAGTAAGAAATACCTTACCAATTTTTTATCGGTGTGTACTACTGGCTGTAACAAATATGGTTCGGATGTCATAATTTACGAAAATACATAACAAAAACTGAAAAGTGGAATTACACTGAGAGACTGAAAGGGGAGAACACATGGATGAGAGAATATACACCGGTTAATGGCAACATACATACAAACAATTAAGTAAAGAAAGTGGATTTGTGCAAGATACGTCACAAAAAGCGATGATGGATGATAGTCAAGAATAATAGTGGCGTGGCAGCCGAGGAATTGGATCGTGTCCAAAAGTATGTCCACCGAGGAGATGAAGCGATGAAATCCATTTGTGTACAGGTGCTCGGTGGATTGTTGCATCGCAAGGACCGTAAGAAATGAGTGCAGCTTGGGGGATACCTTCATCCACCGGTGGATTGATCATGGTGGACATTGATGATATATTACATGAGCGTCCCTGGTCACAGTGGGAATGAATTAAAATTTCTGTGTGTATTGTTTGTGCCCTCAGGATGACATGCAGATCCGTGTATTCAACTACAATACGCTGGAGCGTGTGCACATGTTCGAGGCTCACTCGGATTATATACGCTGCATCGCCGTGCACCCAAGCCAGCCCTTCCTACTCACCAGCAGTGGTGTGTGGCGCCCTCACAGACACTGTCAACAATTTCCATCGCAGTCCTGATGATGACTATAACCCTCTATTCTTAGGGTGCATATCATAGCGGTATATTCTTTGGGTCTTTCGGTAAAGTCACGTAGATAGGTTCAAATACATTTTTTTGGTTATTTTCTTTGAACCTATCTACGTGACTTTACCGAAAGACCCAAAGAATATGAATTCCTGCAGTCATGAAAGCTTTAAGTCATCATAGCGGTAGCGTGTTCACTACTTGTTACAGATGTTCTCGGTTCGAAGCTGGCAGGCCTCCCTGGTTAATCATGCAGGTGTATTGACAATAAAATACTACGCACCTTATGCTCCAATCACAACATTCAAGGAAGCGCAGACCACTGTGTGCTGGTGTCATGTTTCAAATTTTACCAAATTTGAACTACTTGCAAATTGCTTGATTTGTAAAGAGCAAATTGTTTCCTGCTGATTTGGAAAAATTAGCAGGACCCTTCTGAGACTTTCCTGGGTAAACATGTGGAATGAGAAAAATTGGAAACGGTCAATTGCCACGTGAGACCAGCCAGGCTTACATGGGGTTAATTTGTGCACGGGGTTAATGTGTGGCGCGGTGCTGCAGATGACATGCTCATCAAGCTGTGGGACTGGGAGAAGAAGTGGACGTGCTCACAGGTGTTTGAAGGCCACACTCACTACGTCATGCAAATTGTCATCAACCCTAAGGACAACAACCAGTTTGCCAGCGCTTCGCTCGACCGCACCATCAAGGTACAAAACTACGTGGATTTATAAAGTATATGAATGTGACCACATCTCAAGAAACGAAAACTACACATTTGTCGATTGTAGCAAGAGTGGCACAGTGATGACGTTTGTGTCTCGCATCAAGAAGGACCTGGATTCGATTTCTGACTGGGTGTCTTTTTGCGTGGAGTTTGTACGTGCTTCCCCTGTCTTGCATGGGTTTCTTCCAGGTTCTCTTTTTTCCTCTCATAGCTAGAAAAAATACAATGTAACTGGTATTGGCCAAATGTCCCAATATTGAAAAATTACCTGCAGATTGCAGTCACACCTCACTTCGTGTGACAATATATAATGCTGATATGTTATAGTACTTTTCGATTTAAAGCTTTCGTGACTGCAGGAATTCATCTTCTTGGTTCTTTCGGTAAAGTCACGTAGAAGGGAAGTAATAA